>PVKH010012582.1:0-17210 GCA_004027955.1 Chaetophractus vellerosus
TTTGATGGCAAAGCCCCAAAATGTGTATATCTATTACAGGCATTGTGCCACACTGATGAAGGATATATATGTGGGAGGTTGTGGGAGGTGTGGGGGGTGTGGAATATGGGTACCCCTAAAATTTCTGTGTAACATTTATGTAATCAATGTATCCTAAAAAAATGGATTAAAAATTGAAAAAAAATAACAGGGTGGGTTTGGGGAAAATACACCAAATGTAAGATATGGACTATAGTGAATAGTAATGTTTTTGACAATGCTCTTTCATCATCTGTAACAAATGTTCCACAACAATGCAAGGTGTTGGTGGTGGGGTTATGTACGAGAGTCCTGTATGTTATGCATGTTTGCTTTAAAGGTTCAAAGTTTTTACTATACACTTACTATTTATGTACGTTCATGTATGCATGATATACTTCAATAAATTTTTTAATGAAAAAAGAATAGTAAAAAAAAACAAAAAAAAAGAGACAATGGAAGGAATTAAAAATACTCTAGAATCACACAACAGCAGATTTGAACAGGCAATGGAATGAATTAATGACATCAAAGATAGGACATCTGAAGTTGCACAGATAGAACAGGCAGACAAAAAATGTAAAAAATTAAAAAAGAGGTGAAGTAAGTAGTAATTAGAAACCTATGAATTTTTTCTGGAAACAAAAATATGTCATGCAGGAAAATGACTCTGCCTATACTTGTACAGCTTTTCAAATCATGTTAGAAGGATCTCATCACATTCAATGACCAAGGATTTTAAAGTAGCATTAATTATTTTCATTTTAAGAAAATGTACCCCTTCATTTTTTCATGTTAATTATTGGGGAATTAAGGTGGCCCACCGTAACATGAACGCCCTTACATGTTAATTTTATACTTATTTGAAGCAGTAACAACAACCATCAGTAATTTGGTATTTCTGTTTATAGCTGCTCTAAAA
Organism: Chaetophractus vellerosus; assembly: GCA_004027955.1. Classification (NCBI taxonomy): domain Eukaryota; kingdom Metazoa; phylum Chordata; class Mammalia; order Cingulata; family Chlamyphoridae; genus Chaetophractus; species Chaetophractus vellerosus. Next base: position 941 of record PVKH010012582.1, read on the forward strand.
ATTTTACCAATTTAACAAAGCCATTATTCAGTGTTGTCATGAAATAGACACATTGTTATATTGTAGTAAAAATGTTAAAGAACCATTGCATATTTGTTTTTGATATATGGTCCTTTGCCAACTCAGCACTTTAGGAGCCAATGGAGAAATGCAACATTCATTCTTCTTTCTTCCCCTTTCTGGAGCAGAACTGTGTTTCATATCAGTCATGAGTTCAAACTGTTGCCCTTATTAGGCCCACAAAATTCTGATTCAGTTTAAAAATGCATATATTTCAAAACTGGGTTACTGGTATTTGGAAATGTTTTTCTTAATTAGATTAGAATGTATGACCATTAAAGTCATTAATATTATATTGCTTTCAAAAAGAGAAGGTGGGCAGAACCATATCTAGCACCTTTTGTTGCATTGGAAAAATGGGCAAAATCTTTTTGAATGGTTAAGAGATGAAGGTGAAAATACTTTAGAAAATATACAATCAAGCTACCTCGTGGCATATCAAAAGAAAAATCTTAATAGCAGCGTTGGCTTGTATTTGGATATTTTGTCTGTCTTTTTCTTTTGAAACTCCTTCATTGGTACTGTTATTTGATCATAAAGAAGGGGCACTTGTCTCCTTGTTCAATTTTTCAAATGTATTTTGCCTGCATATAAGCAAGACTATTTAAAAAAATAATATTGGGGTTTTTCCCTACCATCTGACATTGAGTCAAAAGATGAGTTTGCACAGTTTCTCTCTGCATAATCTCTTGCAATACTATTGGCACAATTTGGTGATGATTTTAAGCTTGTACATCATGCAATGATAACCTGTCTCATATGAAAATAAATGAAACCATGACTTTTCCCCACAATGTTATCATGTAGTTTAGTTTTCATGTGTTTATTTCATAAATATGACATGACCAGACTTTGGACTTTGTACTACCTGTATGTTTTATCATGGATTGTGCAAAATGTCTCAGGAGAATAAAATGACAATTCATAAAAAAATTAGCAAGGATGCAGGGAATTGATTGACAGTACAAAATGCACAAACATGTGCATTGAGGGTGTCCAAGAAGAAGAATAGAAGGGAAAAGGGCCAAAAGGAGTGTTTGAGGAAATAATGGCTGAAAATTTCTGAACTTTTATGAGGGACATGGATATACATGTCCAGGAGGCACAGCATACACCAAGCAGAATAAATCCTAGCAGACCTATTCTAAGACACATACTAATCAGACTGTCAAACACCAAAGATAAAGAGAGAATCCAGAAAGCAGCAAGTGAAAAGAGATCTATCACATATAAAGGTAACTCAATAAGAATAACTGCTGATTTCTTATCTGAAACCATGGAGGTAAGAAGGCAGCTGTTTGACATAGGTAAGGTTCTAAAAGAAAAAAAAAATGCCAGCCAAGAACTCTGTATGCAGCAAAATTGTCCTTCAAAAATGAGGGAGAGATCAAAATATTCACAGATAAACAGAAATTGAGAAAATTTGTCAACAAGAGCACTGCCCTTCAAAAAATACTAAAGGAAGTTCTGTAGGTTGAAAGGAAAAGACAGGAGAGAGAAGTTTGGAGGAGAGTCTAGAAAGGAAGACTATTAGGACAACTGAAGGGGTAAAAGAGAAATAAATATAAAATATGGCATATAAAAGCCTAAAGAAATAAATAGCTGAAGTTAGTACTACCTTTACAGTAATAGCATTGAATGCTAATGGATTACACTGATTAAGAGACACAGATTGGCAGGATGGATTTTTTAAGATGACCTATCTATATGCTGTCTACAAGAGACTCATCTTATAGTCAAGGACAAAAATAGGTTGCAATTAAAAGTTTGGAAAATGATTTTACATGCGAGCAGTAACCAAAATAGAGATGGGGTGGCCATACCAATATCAGAAAAAATAGATTTTAAATGCAAAGCTGTTGTAAGAGATAAAGAGGACACTATATTTTGATAAAAAAGAGCAATCTGCCAAAAAGAAAGAACAATCATAAATATTTATGTACCTAACCAAGATTCCCCAAAATTCAATGAGGCAAACATTGGCAAAATTAGGGAGAGATAGACACCTTTACAATCATATTGGGGTATTTCAATACACCACCCTCAGCAATAGGCAGAACATCTCAGAAAAAATCAATAAAGAAACAGAGATATTGAATAATACATTAGAGGAGCTAGACCTAATGGACATATACAGTGCCTTTCACCCCCAAATAGCAGGATACACATTCTTCTGAGTGTTCATGGATCATTCTCCAGGATAGGCTACATTTTAGGTCATAGAACAAGTCTCAATGAATTCAGAAAGATTGAAACTATACAAATCACTGTCTCTGAACACAAGAGAATGAAGCTGGAAATCAATAATGGGCAGAGAACTGGAAATTTCACAAATATACACACTCAAACTATCAGTGTCAAGGAGGGAATTGCAAGAGAAATCAGTAAATTTCTCAAAGCAAATGAAAATGATAACACAATATACCAAAACCTATGGGATACAATGAAGGCAGCACTGCGAGGGAAATTTATAGCCTAAATGCCTTCATTAAAAAAAGAAAAAAAGCTAAAATAAAAGACCTACTTCACACCTGGAGTAACAGCAAACTAATCCCAAAGCAAGCAGAAGGCTGAGAAGAGACCCAGCTCTCACAGGGCAGATGGGAGGGATTATTATGTCCACAACAGATGTTGTCTAGAGTCTCTGAAGATTGGAGAATGAACAATTGTGAGGAGGTGTGGCCACAGACCAAAGCAGATTAGTTGTTTTTGTGGAGGTTGTCTTGGCAAAAGAACTTATAACATTGATATAAAGATAGGGATTGTCAGGAGTTGAGAAAGGAGGGGGGAAAGAATGAGTGGAACAGGGCATATATGGGGTAGAGGCATTCTTCCATGTAATACTGCAATAAAAATAAATAAAATAAGAAAAGAGGCATTGCTACCAACCCCACAGAAATAAAAAGGACCATAAGAGGATACTATGAGCAACTGTATGCCAACAAATTAGACAATTTGAAATAGGCAAATTCCTAGAAACACATGGACAACCTCCACTGAATCTAGAAGAAATGGAAGACCTCAACAGACCACTTACAAGTGAAATGATTGAATCAGTCATCAAAAACCTCCCCACAAAGAAAAGCACAGAACTAGAGACTCCACAGGTGAATTCTACCAATAATTCCAAGAAGCATTAATACCAACCCTGCTCAAACTCTTCCAAAAAATTGAAGATGAGGCCAACATAACCCTAATTCCAAAGCCAGATAATGATACTACAAGAAAAGAAAAATATAGACCAATTCCTCTTGTGAATATAAATGCAAAAGTCCTCCACAAAATACTTGCAAATAGAATCCAAAAGCACGTTAAAATAATTATGCACCATAATCAAGTGGGTTTTATCTCAGGAATGCAAGGATGGTTGAACATAAGAAAATAAATTCTTGCAATACAACACATTAATAAAAGCATATGAACATTCAATTGTTGCAGAAAAGGCACATGACAAAATCCAGCATCCTCCCTTTTTTCTTTTCTTTTAAAAACAATGTATTGAATTATATCATTCATACATGAATATATATAAACAATAAGTGTATAGTAAAAGATGTGAACTTATAAAACAAACATTAATAATGTCAGGACTCCCATACCTCACCTCACCACAAATACCCTGCACGGTTGTGAAACATTTGAAACAAATTGTGAAAGAGCATCATCAAAGTATTCCTACTAATTCTTGTCCATATTTTACATTTGATGTATTTGTCCCCAACCCACAGTATTATTTTTTCTTCCATAAACCATACAATTTATCTAAAGTGTAAAATCATGGCATTTGATATAACCACCAAGTTGTCCATTCATCATTTCAATCAATTTTAGAGCATTTTTCATTACCAAAAACAAAAGAAAAAACACTATCATACTTGTAACAGTTTGATATTATTTATGAATTCCAAAAAAGATATTTGATTATGTTTGTAAACTAGTCTGTTCCTCTGGGCATGATATCCTTTGAATATATTATAATCAGCTGAGATGCCTTTGATTAAATTATGTTAAGATTAGGGCTTTGATTTGACTAAGTCATTAGTCACCCCCTTTGTGGGATATATAGGACACTCAGTCAGGAAGAAGAGGAAAGTAGATACATAGAGAAGATACACAGACGATCCTGTGGCCCCAGGAAGAGAGATGAGACTGATAGTCTACAGCTGACCTTGTGAAAAGAACAGAGTATCTGAGCCTGGAAAGAAATGAGCCCTGGGGAGAGCTAAGAGCCTTCTGCTAGCTTACAGCTGAGAATGGAAGAAGCTGGGACTACAGAGCCTTAAGAGGAAGAAGGAAGGCTGAACCCTCACAGAAATTGCCCACCATCTTGTTTCAACATGTGGCAACAGAGTTTGGTGAGAATGTACCTCTTATGGTACTTTGAGTGGTACTCTTTAGGGCCTTGTGACTGTAGGCTTCTATCCCAAACAAATACCCTTTATAAAAGTCAACAGAGTGCTGGTACTTTGTATCAGCACCCCTTTTGGCTGACTAATTCAATACCCATATGTTAACGCTACTAATTACAAATCCTGTGATGTGCTTTCACCAATTCTATTCATTTCCACACATTTACAAAACAGTTCTTACCAATTCAGCTTTTCATTCTCTAACCACATTCTATTCTCTGGTAACATATATTCTAACTATTAACTCCATGAGTTTGAGCATTATATTTAATTCATAATAGTGAAGTAATCCAATACTTGTCTTTTTGTGCCTGGCTTGCTTGACTCAATATAATTTCCTCCACATTGTCATATGCTTCACAGTTTCATTTCTTCTTACAGTTGAATAATATCCCATCATATGTACATAGAACAGGTTGTTTATCCATTCGTCAGTTAATGGAAACCTGGGTTGTCTCCATATTTTGGCTTTGTGAATAACGTCAGTATGAATATTGGTGAGCAGATATCTGTGTAACTGCTCTAATTTCTTCTGGGTATATACCTACTAGCAGTATTGCTGAATCACATGGCAGATGTATATCTTACTTCCTTAGGAAACACCAGTCTTCCACAGTTGCTGTACCATTCTACCTTCCCATCATCAGTGAAAAAGTGTTCCCACATCCTCTCCAACACTTCTAGTTTTCTGTTTTGTTACAGTGGCCATTCTAAATGGTGTAAAATGATATCTCACTGTACCTTTTACTTGCATTGCCCTAATAGCCAGTGATGCTGAGCATTTCTTCATGTGTTTTGTGGTTTTTTTGCCATTTCTATTTCTTCTTTAGAAAAATGTCTATTCAGATCTTTTGCTCATTTTTTTAATCAGGTCATTTGTCTTTTTATTGTTGAGTTTTAGGAACTCTTTATATATAAAAGGATATTAGGCCCTTGTTGGATGTATGATTTCTAAATATTTTCTCCCATTGAGTAGGTTGCCTTTTTATCCTCTTCACAAAGTCCTTTGAGATGCAAAAGTGTTTAATATTGAGGAGGTCCCATTTATCTATTTCTTCTTTTGTTGCTTGTGCTTTGAGTGTAAGGTTTAAGAGACCCCACCTACTACAAGATCTCGTAGATGTTTCCCTACATTATCTTCTAGGAGTTTTATGGCCCTGGATTTCATGTTTAGGTCTTTGAGCCATTTTGAGTTGATTCTTGTATAGGGAATGAGATAGGGGTGCTCTTTCATTTGTTAGGTTATGGATATCCAGTTCTCCTAGCACAATTGTTGAAGAGACTGTTCTGTCCCAGAAAAGTGGACATGATAGACTGACTTATCAAAATCAGTTGGCCATAGAGGTGAGGGTCTATTTCTGAACTCTCAATTCAATTTCATTGATCAATGTGTCTGTCTTTTTGAAAATACAATACTGTTTTGACCACTGTATCTTTATAATACACTTCAAGGGCAGGACGTGTGAGTCCTCCGACTTTACTCTGCCTTTTTAGGAAGTTTTTGGCTATTCAGGACCACTTTTCATTCCAAATTTGGCAATTGACTTTTCTCTTTCTGTATAGTAGGCTATTGGAATTATGATTAGTATTGCATTGAATCTATAAATGAATTTGGTTAGAATTGACATCTTCATGATGTTTAGTCTTCCAATCCATGTTTACAGAATGTCCTTCCACTTGTTTAGGTTGTCTTTGATTTCTTTTTGAAGTGTTTTTAGTTTTCTAAATTCAGATCCTTTACATTACTGGTTAAATTAATTCCTAGATATTTGAGTCTTTTGTTGCTACTGTAAGTGGATTTTTTTTCTTGATTTCCTCCTCAGCTTGCTTATTACTAGTGTATTGAAATGTTACTGATTTTTGTGTGTTTATCTTGTATTCTGCCACTTTGCTGAACTAATTAATTAGTTCAAGTAGCTTTGTGGTAGATATTTCAGGATTTTCTAAATATAGGATCATGTCATCGCAGATAGAGTGTTTTATTTCCTCTTTTCCAATTTGGATGACTTTTAATTTTTTGTCTTGCCTAATTCCTCTAGCTAGAATTTCTAGCAAAATGTTAAATAACAGTGGTAATAGTCAGCATCCTTGTCTTGTTCCTCTCTCCATTGAGTATGATGTTGGCTGTGGGATTTTCATCCATGCCCTTTATTATGTTGAGGAACTTTCATTCAATTCCTATTTTCTAAGTGTTTTTATCAAGAAAATGTGCTGGAAGAGTTCCAGGAAGATGGAGGATTAGGGAGATGGAGGGATCACTTCTCTCCCAGGAAAAATAGCTAGGGGACAGGCAGAGACTGTCTGGAGGGCTGTTCTGGGGTCAGAACACCAGGAGAAGGTGAGATATCATCCAAAAGAAAGAGGGGCAAAGGGCAGGAGTCTTAGGTGGCTAAAAAATTCTATGAGTAGAGCTGCAAAAGCAACAGTGGTCACAAAATTTACTTACCCTGAAATACAACTAATGTTAAACAAAAGTTTAAATGCATGTGTCATTCACATCTATGCTCTTATTGTGACCTACAAACAATTAAAACAGTGGCTTCATCTAGAGAGCTGTGAATCCAGTATATTGCTAAGTTTCACAAACTGAGTTAAATACATGATTAATTCACTCTTAGGTACTTAAATTGAGTTATTAACAATGTTAAAACATAAATTTTATCTGAAGATCTGTGAATCTGGTGTATTGCTTACTTTTGCAAACAGAGTAAAATAAATGTTTCATTCACTTCTATGCACTCATCTTGACTTACTAGCAATATTAAAACACATTTCATTAGAGTCCTGTAAATCTGGTATATTTCTAAGTTTTGCACAGTGATTAAATTGCATGATTCATTGACTTCTATGAATTTATCTAGACTTACTAAGGATGTTAAAACCCAAATTTTTTTCATCTATCTAGAGAGTTATGAAATTGATATATATTCCTTAGTTTTGCAAACTGAATAAAATACATGCTTCATTCCTTCTACATACTTATCTTGATTAACAGTGTTAAAACACAAGTTACATCTTGAGAACTGTGTATAAGGTATGGTAACAACTTTCACAACCTGAGCAAAATACATGCTTCATTCACTTCTACTCACTAATCCTAACACATTGTTTTAACACAATATAGAAAGCTTAAATCCTGTATGTTACTTTGTTTCACAAACTGAGTGAAATATATGTGTCATTCACTTCTAGGCACTTATCTTGGGTTAAATACAGTGGTAAAACCCAAGTTTCATCTAGAGATCTGTAATCCAGTGTGTTGCTAAGTTTATAAGTTGAGTAAATTACATAATTTGTTCACTTCTATGTACTTATCTTGACTTATTAAGAATGTTAAAACAGAAGATTCATCTAGATCTGTGAATCTGTTTGTTGCTTAATTTTGTATTCTGAATAAAACACATGCTTCATTCACTTCCATGCCCTTATCTTGACTTAATAACAATGTTAAAACAAACTTTCATCTTGAAAGCTGTGAATCCAGTATGATCACAAATGGAATTAAATTCATACTTCAAGCACACATTATCTTGACTTAATAACAATGTTAAAACAAAGTTTCATCAAGAAAGCTGTGACTCTGATGTGTTGCTTACTTTCAAACACAGCTTAAAATACATGCTTCATGCACTTCTATGCACTTCTATTTATTTATTAACAATGTTGTGACTTACTAAGAATGTTAAAACACAAGTTTCATCTACAGATCCATTAATCTGCTATGTTGCTGTTTTCAAACTTGAGTAAAGTACATGCTTCATTCATTTCTATGATTTTATCTTGACTTACTAACAATGTGAAAACAAGTTTCATGTATAGAGTTGTGAACACAGAATGTTATTTCATTACAAAAATTTAGCAAACTACATGCTTCATTCCCTTCTATGCAGTTATCTTGACTGAACAACAATGTTAAAATACAAGTTTCATCTAGAAAGCTGTAAATCAAAGAGTGTTAAATATAAGTTTCACCTAGAGTACTGTGCATCTGGTATGTGACTAGATTTCATAAAAATATAAAATATGTGCTTCATTCATTTCTATGCACTTATCTTGACAAAATAATGAGGTTAAAACACAAGTTTCACCTAGAAAGCTGTGACTGCAGTATGTTGATTACTTTCACAAACTGAGCAAAGCACATTCTGCATGGTCTTCTCAGCATTATCGTGTATTAATAACAAAGTTAAAACAAAGTTTCATCTAAGAGTTGTGCATCTGGTTGCTGATTAGTTTTGCATACTTTGTGAAATGCATGATTCATTTGCTTCTATGCTTTTATTCTGACTTAGTCATTATGGTAATAAATTGGAGTTATCTTGAGAGTTGTAAATCTGGTATATCTTTTTGCAAATTGAGTAAAACACATAGTTCCTTCATTTCTGTGCATTTATTTTCACTTATAAAAATGTTAAAATTTACTAATAATGTTAAAACAGAAGTTTCATCTGGAGAGCTTTGAATCTGGTATGTTGCTAAGATTTGCAAACAGTAAAATACATGAATCATTCACTTTTTAAAATGAAATTTTATTGAAGGTTGTTACAGTTTGATGAAATTATGAATTCCAAAAATCCATATTGAATCATGCCTGTAAACTGATCTGTTCATCTGGGCATGATTGGGTTATGATTAGGGTGTTGGTTGGGCCACATCAGTAGGGCATTGAGCCCCATACCTCAGTGGGTGTGGTCTCAAGTATAAAAGGCAAGGCAAAAGACAGAGGAAGCAGATTTGAGAAGCAGATTTTTGAGAAGCAGTTCTGATGTTGGAGAGGAGCACCCCAGGAGAAGACAAGTGAGCCGTTTGCCTGATAGTCTACAGCTGCAGCCCTGGGAAGAGAAGAACCCAAAAAGCCTGAACCCTGGCAAATGTCGGCAGCTGTCTTGCTCCAACATGTGGACATTGGTGAGGGAAGAAACTTATGCTTTGTGGCCTGGTAATTGTAAGCTCCTACCCCAAATAAATACCCTTTATAAAGACCAACCAATTATTGGTATATTTTGCAAAGGCACCTCTTTGGCTGACTAACACAAAGGTTATCATTCATACATGAATATTGATATACAATAAATGTATAGTAAAATTTGTGAGTTTACAAATCAAACTTGCATATAATCATACAAGGCTCCCATACATCTCCCCACTACAATACCTTGTATTGTGGTAAAATATTTGTTACAAACTATGACAGCATAGTGTCAAAATATTACTAATAACAAGTCCATATCTTACATTTGGTAAAATTTTACTGAACCATCCCAATTATTAACACCCTATATTAGTATTATATATTTGTTCTCATTCAGGAGATAATTTCTCAAATTTGTCCTGTTAACTACAGTCCATGATCCATTACTGGATTCCCTTTGTTATTCAGTCCCATGGTTTGGACAATCCATTCAGAGTATACGTTCAGTGGCTTTTATTTTCATCACAGAGTTGTATTCTCATTACCCCAGTCAATTTTAGAATTTTTTCATTGCTCCAGAAGAAAAAAATCCCATACCCCTTATACCCCCGATTTTGTTCCTTAGAATTGATATAGTATCATCATTGGCATTGCTGCAAAATACTACAATATTACTGTTCACTATTATCCATAAGTTACATTAGTTGTAATTTCCTGTGTATCACCATATATTTAATACTTTGTAAAGGAAGAACATTCTTATATTTATACTAGTAACACAATCTTCATCCACCACCGAAATCACTGTTATACAGTCCTTAGATTATTCTCTAGTTTCCTTTTAATTAACATTTACTTCCACATACTAATCCCTTCTTCCACAATCACATTTATAAATGAGCAGTGTTAGGCATACTAATCATGTTACTCTAAACTCTCCATTTCCACACTCTTACAATTAACCTTAATTGTAAAATGCTACATATATTAAGCATCATCTTCCATTCTCAACCCACATTCTATTTCCTAGTAATGTATACTCTAGAATTTATCTCCATGAGTTTATTCATCATATTTGGTTCATATTAGTGAAACCATACACTATTTGTCATTTGTGTCTGGCTTAGTTCATTCAACATAATATCCTCTAAGTTCATCCAAGTTTTCATATGCATCCCTATTTCATTTCTTCTTACAACTGAATCATATTCCTTGTGTGTATATACCACATTTTGTTTACTATTCATCAGTTGATGGACATGTGTGCATATACCATATTTTAGCCATTGTGAATAATGCTGCTATGAACAACAGTGTGTCAGTTTGCATCTTAGGTTTCAGTTCTTCTGAATATTTTTCTAGTAAAGGGATTACTGGAAACTTATAGCAGTTCTATATTAGGCTTCTTGAGGCACTGCTAAACTGTCTTCCACAGAAGTTGTGCATTTCTATATTCCCATCAACAGGGAAAGTATGTTACTCTTCCTCCACATTCTTTCCAGCACATGCAGTTTTCTGTTTTTTCTTAAATAATGGTCATTCTATAAGGAGTGAAATGGTATCTCGTAGTTTTGATCTACATTTCCCTAATAGCTAGTGATGGTGAGCACTCTTTCATGTGCTTTTTTGGCCATTTGTATTTCCTCTTTGGAGAAATGTCTATTCAAATATTTTGTCCAATTGTTAATTGGGTTGCTTGTGTTTTTATTGTTGAGTTGTATGATTTCTTTATATAACATGGATATCAAACCCCTATTGGATGTGTGTTTTCCAAATATTTTCTCCCATTAAGTAAGCTGCCTTTTTTATTTTCTTGACAAAGTCTTTTGAAAGACAAAAGTGTTTAATTCTGAGGAGGTCCTATTTATCTATTTTGTCTTTTGTTGCTTGTGATTTTGGTGTAACGTTTAAAAACCTACCAGCTACCACAAAATCTTGAAGATATTTTACATTTTCTTCTAGGAGTTTTATGATTGCAGCTTTTATGTTTAGGTCCTTGATCCATTTTTAGTTAATTTTGTAGAAGGTGTGAAAAATCACCTAACCATAGAGGTGAGTTTCTGTTTCTGAGGCCTTGACTCGGGTACATTGGTCAATCTATCTTTATGCAATTACCATGATGTTTTTAACCACTGTAGCTAAGAAATATGATTTAAAGTCAGGAAGTGAGAGTCCTTCAACTTGCTTCTTTTTTAAAAAGGCATTTTTGCCTATTGTGGTTCTCTTACCCTTCAAAAATAAATTTGATGTTGGCTTTTTCTTTACTGCAAAAAAAGACTATTGTAATTTACATTGGGATTTCATTGAATCTGTAAATCAGTTTGAGTACAATTGGCATCTTAATGATATTTAGTCTTCCAATTCATGAACAGGGGATGTCCTTCCATTTATTTAAGACTCCTTCAGTACTTTTAGCAATGTTTTATACTTTTCTGAAAACAAGTCCTTTATGTCCTTAGTTGAGTTTATTCCTAAATATTTTATTCTTTTAGTCGCTATTATAAATAGAAATTTTTCCTGATTTCCTCCTCAGATTGCTCATCAATGGTGTACACAAATGCTATTGGTTATTGCATATTAATCTTGTATCCAGACACTTTGCTGAACTCATCTATTAGTTTTGGTAGTTTTGCTGTGGATTTTTCAGGATTTTCTAGATATAGGATCATATCATCAGTGAATAGTGAAGGATTTACTTCTTGCTTTTCTATTTGGGTGCCTTTTATTTCTTTATCTAGCCTAATTGCTGTAGGTAGAACTTCTAGCAAAATATTGAATAACAGTGTTGAGAGTGGACATCTTGTCTTGTTTCTGATATCAGTGGGGAAGCTTTCAGTCTTTCACTATTGAATATAATGCTAGCTACATGTTTTTTTCATATATGCACCTTATCATATTGAGAAAGCTTCCTTCTATTCCTATCTTTTGGAGTGTATTATGAAGAAAAGATGCTGTGGTTTGTCAAATGCTTTTTCTTAATCAATGGTGAGAATCATGTGACTTTTCTTCTTCAGTTTATTAATGTGGTTTATTACACTAATTGATTTTCTTGTGTTAAAAAACGCTTGCATACGTGGGATAAAATCCACTTGAACGTGATGTATAATTATTATAATGTGCCTTTGGATTCGATTTGCAAGATTTTGTTGAGGAAATTTGAATCTATATTTATTAGAGATATTGGTCTGTAACTTTCTTTTTTCATAGTATCATTAATGGTTTTGGTTTTAGGGTTATGTTGGCTTCAAAGAATGAGTTTGATAGCATTCTTTCCTGTTCAATTTTTTTGAAAAGCTTGAGCAAGATTGGTATTAGGTCATCTTTGAATGATTAGTATGATTCATCTGTGAAGACACCTGGTTCTGGGCTTTTCATTTTTGGAATGTTTTTGATGACTGTTTCCAACACTATACTTGTGATTTTTTTTTTGACATCTTTTAGATTCATTGTAGGTTTTTCATGTGTTTCTAGGAATTTGTCCATCCCACCTAACTTGTCTAGAATTTTGGCATAGACTTATCCACAGTATCTTCTTATGATCTTTCTTATTTCTGTGGGAACAGTTAATGCCCTCTTCCCCTTTCTGAATTTATTAATTTGTATCCTTTCTCTTTTACTCCAAGTCCATCTAGCTAAGGATTTGCCAATTTTTTTGAAGAAAAGTTTGGTTTTATTGAATCTCTCTCATGTTTTCCCCTCAATTTCATTTATTTCTACTCTGATCTTTATTATTTCTTTCCTTTGGCTTGGTTTGGGATTAGTTTGTTGTTTTTTTCTAGTTCACCCACGTGTGGAGTTAAGTCTTCAATTTTATCTCTTTCTTCTTTTTTAATATAAGCATTAAGGTTTATAAATTTCCCTCTCAGCACTGCCTTTGCATTGTTCCATAGGTTTTGATATATTTAGTTGTCATTTTCATTGATCTCAAGATAATTGTTGAATTCTCTTGCAATTTCTTCTTTGACCCACTGGTTATTTAAGAGTATGTTGCTTAATTTCCATTAATTTATGGATTTTCCTCTTTTCCATACGTTATTGATTTCCAGTTTCATTCTGTTATAATCAGAGGAAGTGTTTTGTATAATTTCAGAATCTTAAAATTTATTAAGACCTGTCCTTTGACCCAAAATATGGTCTATCCTGGAGAAGTATCCATGAGCACTTGAAAAGAAGGTATATCCTATTGTTTTGGGAGGTAATTGTTTATAAATGTCTGTTAGGTCTTCTTCATTTATCATATTATTCAAGCCCTCTGTTTCTTTATTTATTCTCCATCCAGTTGTTCTTTCCAATGCTGAGAGTGGTGTACTGAAGTATCTTATTATTATTGTCATAACATCTCTTTCTTCAGCCTCACCAGTATATGCCTCATGAATCTTAGGGCACAGAAGTTAGGTGCATAAATAATTATAATTATTTCTTTTTTAGTGATTTTCCACTTTTATTAATATATAATGAACCTCTTCATCCCTTATAACTGTTTTACATTTAAAATCTAATTTGTCCAATATTAGTATCACTATTCCAGCCCTTTTTTGTTATTATTTGTGTGGAATACCTTTTCCAACACTTTCACTTTCAAACTTGTTGTGTTCTTATGTCTGAGCTGAGTTTCCTGTAGGCAACATGTAGCTAGCTCACTTTTATCCATTCTGGCAGTCTATGTCTTTTTATTGGGGAGTTCAATCCATCAAGATTCAATGTAATTTCTGTAAAGTTTATTTACATTATCCATTTTATCCTTTGGCTTTCCTTTATCATATCTTACTATTGTCTGTCTTTTACCCTTTAACTTGCCCTTCCTAATAATCTTCATTTCTCCACTTTCCTCCAATTCTCTTGCCCTTGTTTTCCCTTTCAAGCTGCAATGCTTCTTTTAGTATCTCTTATAATTCAGTTCTTTTGGTAACACACACTGTGTTTTTGTTTTTCTGTGAAAGTTTAAACTCACCCTCATTTTTGAAGGATTGTTTTGTGAGATACAGAATATTGGCTGGCAGTTATTCTCTTTCAGTACCTTCAATATATCATACCACTGTCTTCACATCTCCATGGTTTCTGATGAGAAGTCAACACTTAATCTTATATAATTTCATGGTATGTGATGTTTTGCTTTCTCTTGGTGCTTTCAGTATCCTCTCTTTATCTCTGATGTTTGTCATTCTGAATAGTAGGTGTTTTGGATTAGGTCTATTTTGATATATATTCTCTTTGGAATACATTGTCCTTCTTGGATATTGGTATTTATGTCTTTCATAAGGGTTGGAAGGTTTTCAATCATTATTTCCTCCATTATTCTGTTCTTTTACCATTCTCATCCCCTTTTGGGACACTGAAAATGTGTATTTTGTGCATTTCATGTTGCCATTCATTCCCTGCATCCCTTTTCCATTTTTTCCATTCTCTTCTCTCTCTGTTCTCCTGTATTTTTAAGTTCAGATGTTCTTTCTTCGATTTCACCAATTTTGTCTTTGATCATTTCAAATCTGCTGTCTGTGTCTCCAAAATATTATTAATCTTGTCCATTGTGTCTTTCACTTCCATAAGTTATTAACTGTTCTTTGCACATTTTCAAATTATTTTTTATGCTCACTCAGTGACATCTTAATATCTTTTACCTCTTTAGTCATATTTTCCTTCAATTCTTTGAATTGATTTAGGAGATTTGAGTCATTTTCATTAATAAGTTGTCTTTAATCCTGTATCTTATCAGGACATTTGATTTGTTCCTTTGGCTAGGCCATCTCTTCCTGTTTCCTAGTATAGCTTGTAATTTTTTGCTTATGTATAAGCATCTGAATATGTTGTTGAATTTACTCTCTTTGTCTAATTTTTCCCCCCATGGCTCATCTTTGATTTTTGGTTCAGCTTATTCAGACTCATTAACATTGCCTAGCTTAAGTTATTAAAATCAGGCCAAGGACTCACTTATCAGGTACAGATTTTCTTGCAGGACTTCAGGTTAAGAGAGACCTAAAAGTTGTTTTTCTCTTGCAGTTTCCTGGCTAGCCAGAGGATGGCATTCATCCATGAACTTTTCCACAGTGGTGTTCGTTCAATCAATGCTTGTCTGTGTTTCATGTCGGGACAGAACAATGGCTCAAAACAGACTCTGCTAGCCAAATCAATGGAGGAAAATAAATGATGCATGCACTTCTATGCATTATCTTGACTTAATAATGGGTTTCATCTAGAGAGCTATGTATGTGGTGTGTTGAGTTGTTTTGTATACTTAGTAAAATACATGCTTCATTAACTTCTATGCTTTTCTCCTCACTTACTAACAATGTTTCTAAAAAAGTTTCATCAGAAGAGCTGTGAAACTGATATGTTGCTAAGTTTGCAAACTAAGCAAAATACAGGAATCATTTGCTTCTATGCACTTATCCTGAAAGAAACAATGTTAAAACACTAGATTCATCTTGAGAACTATATATCTGGATTGTTGCCTACTTTCACAGAGGAAAAATACATGCTTCATTCACTTGTGTCCAGTTATATTGACTAATTAAAAATATTAATACCTACACAAGATACTGGTTTTGCAGCTCACTAGATGAATTTTGTGTTCTAACATTGTTTGCAAATATAGATCAGCACACAGAAAACATATATATGAATGAATCATGTATTTCCCTCAGTTTTCTAAATGATGCAAGATGCTGATTTTTCAGCTCACTAGATGAACCTTGGGGTTTAACATTGAATGAAAGCCAAGATAAGCATGTAGCTGTGAATGAAGCATATCTTTCAAGCAGGTTTTGAAACTAAGCACAATGCCAGCTTAGACAAGAGGAAACTTGTGTTTTGTGATTTGTGGTTTTGTCTTTTTTTAATAAATTTTTAAAAGATATTTAGATTACATTAATGGTACACCAAAAATATAGGA
>PVKH010012583.1:0-17209 GCA_004027955.1 Chaetophractus vellerosus
ACCATTGATCCAAGACTACAGCATGAGTAAAGCAGATGGTTTTTAAGGGAACACCCCAAAGTCATGGCAAATCTCTAAGAACCTCCTCCAACCTAGTCCATCAGTCTGCATCAGCAAAGTCAGTGGCTCTCAAGGATAGCTTTGTGTCAGGAAAGACTGGAACATGTTTTTCCTGAAATTTCTGCTACAGGTTAGGGCTAAATTTTGTTGAACTTCAGGTTGGATGGGCTATAATGGATCATGCATACGTTAGTTTTCTATTCTGCTGTAACATATTACCACTTTCTGAGCAGATCAAAATAACACACATTTGTTTATTACAGTTCTGTAGGTTAGAAGTCCAACATGGATCTCACTGGGCTAAAGTCAAGGTGATGGCAGGGATGCATTTCTTTTTAGAGGAATGTTTTTAGTTTCCTAAGCTACTCAAGCAAACGTCATGAAATTGGTAGGTTTAAACAATGGGAATTTATTAGCTTATGATTTTGAGATTAGGAAGATGCCCAAATCAAGGCATCATCAAGGTGATGCTTTCTTCCCAAAGACTGTGGTGTTCTGTGGCTGGCTGCCAGTGATCCTTGGTCCTTAGCTTGTCACATGGCAAGGCATATGGCGGCCATTCTCTCCATTCTCTTCTGGGTTCCATTGATATTCAGCTTCTGGCTGCTGCCTCCATGGCCTTCTCTCTGGCTACATTTCATTCCATTTATAAAGGACTCCTGTAAGAGGGTTAAAACCCATTCTGATTGAGGTGGGCCACACTTTAACTGGAGTAACTGCATCAAAAGATTCTACTTATAGTTAGTTCACTGGAATAGAATAGGTTTAAGAATATGTTTTTCTAGGGTACATACAGCTCCAAACCACCACAGGGAACTAGGGGAGAATCCCTTTCCTTGTCTTTTCTACCATCTAGAGGCTGCCCACATTCCTGGACTGTGTTCACCATTTTCCATCTTCAAAGCCAGCAATGGCAGGTCAAGTTCTCAAGTTGCATCTCTTTGACCAAATGCAGCTAAGAAAGGCTCTCTGCTTTTAATGATGTATGAGTAGATTGGGCCTATGTGGATAATCCAGAATAACCTCCCTATCTCAAGGTCTACACCCTCACACATCTGTCCATTCCCTTTTGTTGTGGAAGGTGACACACTCACGTTTCTCAGGGATTAGGGCACGGACACCTTTGGAGGCTGTTATTCTGCCAGTGGGAAAGACTATGGGGCTAGGCCACCACTAGCCCATGTGAGTGCATTTGTGCACAGCAGAGGGAGCTTTTGTGTGAATCCAAACGGTCACTCCTTCCTCTGGACAGATGTGGCCCTGAGCCATGGTGCACAGCCTGCCTAGCAGAGTACAAAGCCCCTAGTAGAAAGCCCTGGGGCAGGGCCCAACCTGCACAACACTATGTAGAAGCTCTGGGTGGAGTCAAGAGGTAGAAGCATCTAGAAGAGGGGTATTGGAAGCCCAGTGACTCTCTGTGGGGACCTGTCTTTCAAAAGGTTCTCAGGTTGGGGATGATAAGTATGGGATATACCTTGGGGCAGGTAAGGACTCAACTGCTCAGTGCTCTTCCCCAGGGCCCAAGCCACTCTGGATTTATTTCTTCATACTTTCAGCTGTACTTTTAAATAATTATGTATCACCCCCCATCTCCGACCAGGCTTTATGTTCCTGGATAGCAGCAAGCCTGCATTAACTTCCTCTTAGGTGCCTTAGAGATCAGCCTGGTTATTAGATACTTAATGACACATGTGGCATGAACGAACCAGTGACTGAAATAAAAGGTGATGGGAGTTATAAAAGACCTTGGAGATTTAACAACAGATTAACAGATTTAACAATACAGAGAAAAACAGTGAAGTGTATTTCCCTACCTACAACAGATTAACAGATTTAACAATACAGAGAAATACAGTGAAGTGTTATTTCCATACCTCAGTCTTCCCTTTCCCTTCCTTCCTGCACCTCTCTCCTTCCCATTTGACTGCTCAGTGTTCTCTGCCTTTCCTTTCCTCTAAGTGCTAGTGGTTATTGACACTTGGGAGTGATTGAGTTTATTGTTGTGGTCAGCCTTTCAGCCATACAGGACTTTGATGTCTAATTATAGAATAAAAGCCTTTGTTTCCTGTTAAGAGCATTGACAGACAGATTGGGGAAGCATTTTGGGTCAGTGCACTCCTTGGTAACTCTAACATCCTCATAGGCTGCCACCTCCTACCAGTGCCCCCATCAGCTCCCCAGGGGGTGGGGTGGGCATGGGGAGGTGGAAGGTAGCCTTGCAGAACATTCCGAGCACATTCTTCAATCCCATTTCAGACGTCCTGTTACCCTCCCACCTGGCCTCCCTGTTTTGCTCTGTGATACGACAATGCAGATAAGCCCAGCGGCAGCGCGGATTGACGGGGTCATTTCTGAGTGATCCCTCTTCGTGAGCGATCCGTTGTGCAGTGGGACTGTTATAGCGTGAGCCACAATTGGATTTCAAAACCACGTGTTTGTTGCTCTACATCCAGGGGAGAAAGAGATTAATATTTCAAAATTCCTGAGATGGTTCTATGTATCTGACTTGTTAAAATATATAATCTCTGTAGTCTAAGAGATAATGCCTTGAAGTTGAAACCATGATTATTTATTTGCTCCAACTTCAGCATCATTTATGCAGCATAGGATGAGAAAAGAATTATGCTTCTTGATAGCATCACTAAACCCACATTTAATGCAGATGTAAAAGGACAGCTGCTAGTTTACTGGTCCCCCTGATCATTGCATACATACTGAGGTTCAGCAGGTGTGCAGTAGCAACGTGATGCGCACAATAAGAGATAGAAATATGGGTGAGTGCATATATATAGCAGTTTACTCTCCCAAAATATTTCTACTGATCAATTACTCTAGCATTGTGGTGTGCAATTGTCCCCTTTAAATAAATATGACCTGCCTCTTTGTGAACTCCATTTCAGTGCTTTGCTGGGGGAAAGAAGTGGGAAAGGAATGTGTTAGTAATGTATGGAGCACTACTTTGTAATCAGAATATTAACATTTTAATTGAACTGATGGAGCATTTAAATGGAAATATTCAATTGCAAAGACTGAGCTTGGGAGGAAACCTAGGACTTACAGAGTGTGAGCCTTTTTTTTTGATTAACGGTAATGTTTTTAATGTAGAAAACAGTAACAGAATAAAGAACCTTGTGATAAGAATGGAAGGAAAGGCAATGTTCACTTTTCAATTGCTTATATTTTAATATAGGGAAGTATACACATTGCCATATATAAAGGCAGAGGCTTTGCTCTACTAATGATTGAAGAAGCAAGGAGCAATTTTGATCAAAAAACCAAGCCGAGTAGCATGGCAGAAAGACCATGAAATGTGGCAGGTCATCAGGCTTGGATGCTAGTGCTAGCTCCAACCCTAATTAGCCATGTACTCTTGAAAAAATTTCTTTTAATGTTTTAAATAAAAAAGTATAGATTACATAAATGTTACATTAAAAAATAGGAGATTCCCATGTGCCCCACTCCCTACCCCTCCCACACTTTCCCACGTTAACAACATCCTTCATTAGTGTGGTACATTTGTTACAATTGATGAAAACATATTAGAGCATTGCCACTACATGTGGATTATCATTTACATTATAGTTTACACCCTCTTCCCCACAATTTTGTAGCTTTTGACAAAATATGTAATGGCTTATATCCATCATTGCAACATCACTCAGGACAATACCAGTGTCCCCAAAATGCTCCCATATTACACCTATTTTTCCCTCTCCCTCCCCTCAGAACCACTGGTAGCCTCTGCCTCCACATCAATGGTAAAAGTTCTTCCATTGCTAGAATAACAATACGTCTATTGTGGAATAACCATAAGTCTACCGTGGTCTATTGGTCATTCCCCAGTCCTGAGGATTCTGAGATGGTGATGCCCACTCTGCCTCTAATTGAGAAGGGGGCTTAGATCCCATGGCGCTGAAGGATGGGACTATCTTGCTTGCAGTTGTAGACTCTCTGTTTCTTGGGATGGACATTGTCCATCATCATCTCCTTGATAGTTGTCTTGGGTGAGTCCAATGAACTGGAGAGTAGGTGTTGCAACTCTGTTGAGATTCAGGGCCCAACTGGCATATGGACAGCCCAAAAATTTAAGTTTCTTGGACATAAACCTATCAAGTCTAGCACTAAGTATTGGTTCAAATAGAAGGGGCAGAAGAACCACATGTAGGGAAACCACAAATGAGTCCAACTCTGTCACACTGGAGAGTGTAAATTCCAAAGTAGGGCCTACTGATGGGGTGTCAAACTCCTGAGCTGTCTGCCCTGCCTATAGTGTCAAGATGTCTCTAGAGCCCTTAGGAGCCCTGCTATTTGAGGGAATATTTACTGTGGCAATCATTGAGATCCTGCTGAGATATTTATAAGCGTAACCTCTGGAATGACCTCCTGACTCACTTTGAAATCTCTTAGCCATAAAAACTCATTTGCATTTACCCTTTCCCTCTTTTGGTCAAGGTCTTTTTCCAGGTGCATTGCTAGTTGGTGCTTAGTAACAATCCCTCAGTGCCAGGGAGGCTCATCCTCGGGAGTCATGTCCCATGTTGGGGAGAAGGTAGTGCATTCATATCCTGAGTTTGGCTTAGAGAGAGGCCACTTTTGAGCAACAAGACCACCTCAATGTCTTATTGGCTCGGTTTTCCTCACTGGTCAAATGGGGACAGCAATACTGGCCTTTAAAGATGTCATGCTGGGGCCGGCTCGATAGCCCAGTGGATGGGGCGCCGGCATACCACATGGGAGGCCCTGGGTTCGATTCCTTGGGACCTCTCCTAGCGGGCGGACCGCCTTGAGAATGGCAAGCCGCCATGGGCGGGCCAGAGCCGCCGTGGGCAGGGCAAAAAGCTGCCACAGACTGGGCAAGGGCCGCCACGGGCAGGGCAGGTCGCCCGTGAATGGAGCGCAGCCAGCCACCCGCGAACTGAAAGCCTGCCGTGAACCGACGCAGAAGCCGCCCACAAGCGGGGAAAGCCGCGCCTGCGCAGTGACCACTCTCGGTGCGTCCCCGCAGCGGGGGGGAAGGGGAGATATGTAATAAAATAAATAAATCTTTAAAAAAAAAAAAAGACGTCATGCCTTTTATATGTGCATTGAATCCAACAACAGCTGTTTATATCTTCAGCAGGTAGTAAACATCCCTGTTTCCCACTGGGAAAAAGTGAATCCCAAATGGGATCTGAAGCCAGAGTTGATGAAGTATTCAGTGGATGGTCAGTGTGATTTAGAAGTTAGATTCTCCATTGAGGGGTTTCATCAGATCACTGCTGTGATCAGTAGCCCAGTTTTCAAGAGTGGAGGAAAGATCTGAATTTACTTTTGGCAGGAAATGTGGGTAGATATCTACCTGTTGCACCTGACACCTCTACTTTGTTCTGAATCCATCTTGGAATGAAACATTTGACTACTTTTAAAATGCTCAGATTTATTATAAAGGTCGTTCACAAATCACCTTTTTAAATTTGGCCTTGATGCAGAATCAAAAGTGTGACAATCTCCTTGGTCAAAAGAACTCTACCTCCCCAACACCCACTTTTAGATACTGTTAGAGCAAAAGTTGATATTTGAAATGAGGAAGGAAAAATGACTCTCAGAGCACCAGCTTATGAAGGAAGTATCCCCAGAATGTATAAGATTTTGAAGGGAAGTCCTGACAAATATAGTCTCATTGCTGGTGATGGAGAAGGAGTTGACTTCCTACAGTTGTAGAATTCTAGAATTCTGCAGAATCATTTTAAAAATGAAGCAACTGAGACCTGTGGAGCAAAAGCATTGGGAAATGTGTCCATAAATTTGACCCAACCCTTCTATTTAGGGGAGAGTACCCTGATGGTCTCCCTTGCCCATTACACAGACTATGAATTTTATTTCCGATATGATGGTGTCCAGTCCCCTGACTATTCCAATCTCCCTGTCCAGTGCCGAAGAGGAGAGAATCTTTGCAGATATCAGAAAAGGCTGTGAATATTTGGACTGGAAAAGAATGCTAATCTACCATTTCATTGTCCCACAGTGTTTCCCCACTGGGCTTCAGAGAATGCTGCTGATTTACAGGGAGGTATAGAAGAAAGCATCCTGGTCCTCAAGAGATCAACACTGCATAATTACAGGGAAGAAGCACACACGTTTTTAGGTTAAAGGTAGTTGTACCATCTGTTTGGTCAGTTTTCAATAGACAGGGCAGAAGCTTCATTTTTCTATTCCAGGGGAGAGGAGTGGGTGTGGGATAGGCTCCTGGACCTCGTCAAGCCGCTTGCCACAGGTTGGGGAGCCCAGGAGTCTCTGCATTGGGGTGGGTGGGTGTGATAGCAGAGGCAGGGAAGGAGTCTACAGGAAAGCGCCACCCAATTAATCACAGGCTCTCAGAGCCCTTAGGCAGTAAGAGTCTCTGAGGTCTTAAACACACCCCTCAGTAAAGTTAAAAGCCAGCTTGGTATGACTTCATTTTCTTAGGGACACATGATTGATCTGGCTATTGGTGAATGGAGACACCACAGCTTCTTTCTGGATCTGGTGTCATTAGATGAGAAGATTAAGTGCTTTTGTGCAAAGGCTATGGGAAGACTGTGAGTGATTCACCAGGAATAAAAGGAAGATAAAGAAAATTCTGAAATATGTATTTTCAAAGGCAAAATCTTATACTTTACTTCATTTATTAGCATCATAAAAAGCTTTGTAGAGAGTCTGAGCTAAGAAAAATGCCTCCTCTGGGTCAAGTATTTCAGGGATGTTGCACATAGCTACCCAGTGGGCTGGTATGTATGGGTTGCATCATATTTCCTATTTGTGGTCCTACTCTGTGCCCTTTCTAGAGCATTTCCAGGCTCTGAAGGAGGTGGGGATCTTTTTACTTGGGGCCTCTTAAGTCTTAGAAGGCAAGACTAGAGCAACTCAAATTGTTTACCTCCAAGGAGGTAGGAGGTAGAGTTTGTTAGAGTGGATCCTGTGAATGATACTCTGCCTTTCCCAAGCTTTGCTGGACTCCTCAGAGAAAGCATGGTAGCTTTCCTTCAGGCAGCCAGTCACTGCACTTTCAGTCCTGTGTGAAACATAAGGGATGGCCAGGCATTCAACTTTTGTAGATCCTCTTGACTAGTTGGGGATAATGGCTAACACCACTGAAATGGTAAATTAACAGCACCAGACCTTGACACTATTATTCAGGATGGGGTCAGTACCTTTTACTGAATATTGGATAGCATGCAAAGAACCTAGACAAGTTCTGGCACACATACTCAATAGAAGTTAGTTATTATGACTAAACATGTAAACTTGAAGCTAGGGATTGCAAAATCAAAAAATACAGGGTTTAGACAGGAGAGTAAATGAATGAAGCAGGGATGGTTCTAGGGTTATGGGGTCTGCAATCAAATGGTAGGTTTATATCCCTCTGATGTGATTAAAATTAAAATGTTTAAATACCTCTTCGCAGACCAAATTATTTTCAAGAGGACTTAGCCCAGGAATTGCCAGTTTGCAGATGATATAAAAGTTTATAGAAGAGAGGGAATATTTAGCATGAGTATGCTTTTTTTTTCACTTCATTTTTTTATTCATCCATTCCTCAAACATGAAGGGAATACCGCTTGAAGGTACCCTGTAGGGGACAGAGAGATAAATATCTAGCCAGTGAAATAAAGCAACCTAACATCTAGGCTCTGTTAGATAGTACAAACATCAATGTGTACTATAAGAGACCTTAAGACGTGATACTGTGAAGTTCATTGTCTATAAGATCATGGACTTTGGATGCCAGGCAAAGAAAGCAGTCGTTAGACTTGGGGAGCTGATGAAGTTTTGAACTGGGTGTATGAGGATCAGAAAGAGAATTTGGGAAGAATAATCAGGCTGTACTGTATGAAATGGATGCAATGGGTTGGTCCTGAAGATGGAAGGACATGGTTCCATTGGGTTTAGACAGGAAATGGCCCTTTTGAGAGGTCATATGGATGCAAAACCTACCACTTTTAGTGTGAGCTTTAAGTGTAAGGAAAAGAAGACATTCCCCAAATAAACTTTAGAGCCCTTATAGGTCAAGGTAGCTCTTTGGGTGAAAAAGCAGGTGCCCATCAGCCAAGCTCTCCATAATCTGGTTCCATGTAACTTTCCAGCTTTTCTTTCTTCTGTGTACCTCCAGGGACGCTTGTCGCCAATCATAATAGACCTAGACTATTTACTCTGTTCAGAGCATCCCTGAAATTTCTTGCTTCTAGATTTTCTCTAATACCAGTGAGGTTAGTAGGAGGTTGGGACAGTTTGGGTAGACTAGTAGGACATTCTCAATTCAGGTTTTTGACAAATAGTTCCTGAGAATGCACCAGGTGTGAGGTACCGTGCTCACGGCTGGGAACACAGTGAACAGGTTGACCTCTTTCCTGAAGCCAGGCTGTTGAAAGCAAGACTGGGTGGCTTCCCCACCCCCATGCAGGAGGCATCATCTCTGTGTCAGCTTGTGGATGCTTGTGGGCACAGCCAAGTGGGCTTTACCTCCTGTGTCAACATTATCTCTTTCCTGAATATTCTAGAGTCAAAAATCTTGCCTATATCAGGGTCCTGTCAACGTAGATCTTAAGGACAACAGATTCCCAGTGAGACGCAGGAGATTTCTGAGGGCATACATACCTGTGTTTCCAGTGGGCAAGAAACACTTCAAAGGTGTTCAAATATTTCTTTCCATTCCAGAGACCCTCCGCTGTGGGTGGTTCTTGTGGCTAAATGGTTTCAAGTACTCAGCAGTACTTTTAAGTGTATCTTTATGTATTTTAATTTTGTAAGGATTAGAAAAATGTTAATGTTAAGACTTACTTTTTAAAATTCTTGCGGGTATCAAAGCTTAGGAGGAAAAGGCTCTCCTTCAAATATAGAATGCATAATCCAGAAGTGATTTTTTGTTGTTGTTGTTTCTTTCTACTTCTCTCTCATTCTCACCCTCTCCTGTTCATATGAAGTGTGTGAAGTAAAGCAGATGACTGTATCAAACTAGGCATACATAAATTGAATACCCCATT
Organism: Chaetophractus vellerosus; assembly: GCA_004027955.1. Classification (NCBI taxonomy): domain Eukaryota; kingdom Metazoa; phylum Chordata; class Mammalia; order Cingulata; family Chlamyphoridae; genus Chaetophractus; species Chaetophractus vellerosus. The sequence goes on from PVKH010012583.1 coordinate 9,060, forward strand.
ATCCTGAAAAAGTCTTGAGTGTACCTTAGTACTAACAACTTTTTAGTATTTCTGCTTTTTCCCTGAGTGGTTCCAAGTAGTTCTCTTAGCCTACATGATCTGAAGTTAAGAAGTAAAGGCATCAATATCCAACAGAACAGTTGGGAAAGAGTCAAAGCATTTTGCCTATTCCCTGTGCCTGGTGTTTTGGTAATGCTCAAGTAAAGGAAGAACATGAGAACCGGAAAGGCTATTTTGGCGATGGCTCTACTTTAGCTGATGGGGGAATCCAGGATCAGAAGTATAAGTTGATGGTGTACCCAACTAGAGAGTAGCTTGTGTGGGGATTAGAATTCATATCTCTTGTTCTCCATGTTCCAAAGTCTTGAAACACATATTTAATGTGTTTTTTCTAGCAAGAATAACTTGTCATGGTTTTAAACAATGGGATGAGTTTGGAAGCTTTCATTTTGGCGATTGTGATTTATAATGATTGACCATCTGTATTAGTCAGCCAAAGGAGTGCTGATGCAAAATACCAGAAATCTGTTGGCTTTTATAAAGGGTATTTATTGGGGTAGCAGCTTATAGTTACCAGGCCATAAAGCATAAGTTACTTCCCTCACCAAAGTCTGTTGCCATGTGTTGGAGCAAGATGACTGCCAATGTCTGCAAGGATCCAACCTTCCTGGGTTCCTCTCTTCCTGGGGCTCATTTCTCTCCAAGCTCAGCTGCTCTGCTCTCTCTACAAGGCCAGCTGTATACTATCAGGCTAAAAGCTCATCTCTCTTCCCAGGGCCTCTGCTCTGTCTAATGGAGACTTCTCTCCTTCCTCACATATCTGCTTCTCTGTGTGCTTACTTCCCCGGGCTTCAGGATCAAAACTCTTAACTACTCTGCTGTTTAGTTTTCTCTGTGAGTCCCCTCCGCCGGGGGCTGAATGTCCTACTGACGTGGCCCAGTGAAAGCCTTAATCATTATTTAATCAAGTAAGAGTGAAACCTCTGAATCCAATATAATCTAATATGCCTGGAGGAACAGACCAGTTTATAAACATAATCCAATATCTATTTTTGGAATTCATCAACAATATCAAACTGCCACATCATCCCTGCACAGAGGCAGCAAAATCCACTTGGATTGATTTTCAGTATTTCCAGGATACTTTTCTGTATTCCTGGAAATTGCATCTGAATACCTTTATCACAGGATAATTGGTGAATTCATTCCATTTGATTTATGGACTTAGTTTCATATATATTTACATTTTCTCAGAATAGGCAGATAAACTGATGTCCCAATACCACATAAGTAATAAAAGTATACATATATATTTTTTTCTAAACGTAGATGTGGAATTAGAATATTTCTCTGGGTAAGATCCCAAGACAGTCACTAGCCATTGAGAGGAGATGACATGTGAGATGGAACTTATGTGTGATTATATTATTTGTTTGAATGCTATATTAAAATTGCAAAACAGTGGGGGATATATGTGTCCCTAGACCTCCTGAATAAATGTTTACTCTTTTATCTGTGCTTAACTTAGGCTTTTTCTTTTCTTTTTCTTTCATGCTTTATCCACTGCCTTCTGATCCAACTTTTTTGAGTAACCTGATTGGAACACAACCAGGTTATCTGCTTTCCTGTCTGTGAGCTCAATTTCAGGGCAGATGAACAGGGAAGTTTTCTGAAAGGAATATTTAGATGGGAGTGTCTAGGTAAGCCTAGTGATTAGAAATTCTTCATTCAGCAGTAATTTAATTAATACCTCACTAAGCATAGCAGGAAGTAATTCATTTTGGGGTGTCTTTTTTTATAGGAATTTATGATTTCATTGGGGAGACAAAAAGTCACATAAGCAGTGATTATATGAATATATAAAGCCATATGTGAATAAATGACATAGACACTTGTCAGTTAATAAATGTTAAAGGCCTTCAGAAGGAAAAAAGATAGTTTTGGACTGGGGTCGTGGGGGAAGACTCCTTGGGTGGGGGCAATTTGAGCTGGGGATGAAAGGGTTAGGAAAGAGATGGGCAGAAGAGGAATGGAGGATATTCTAGCTAGAAGTATGGCATGAGCCAAGGATTGGGGATCAGAAAGGAACATGGCTCTGGGAGACTCGGAATCATTCAGACCTGCTGCTGTAGAGAGGGAGTGCGGGGAAATAACAGAGCTATAGCTACAGACAAGGTGGTGGAGATGGGGAAGTGGAGACGTTAGAGGACTTTAACAGCTCCAGGGAGGAGTTTGGCCTTGTTCCTGTGGATAAGAGTCCAGTTATGGGAAGGGCTAGAATTGCCCTCTGGGGCAGACTGCTGGGTGTTCATTCTAGGATTCTGTCTGCCCCAAGATGACAGAGTGGAGATTGTTGGTGATGCTGGGCTGGTTCTCACCCAGGAGTTTATCCAGATCCCATGCAAACTGGATGGTTCCATGTTTGAGAGTTGTGCTTACTTCTTCCCAATCGCCATTACTTTGCTATTTCACTCCCGCTTCGATGCATGTTTTAAGTCTTACTAGGTCCGTCATGGTTTATAATTGTCGGATATGCATGTGGTGTCCCAGTGGGGATGACTGCAATTTTAGTACTAGGCAGGCTACCACTCCTGTGGCCTGTACCTTCCCAGCAACGTGGGGAAGGGCAAATCCATGGATGTAGCATGAGACCAGTGAACGTGCCGAGAGTGTGAGCTTATTATCTGCTTTTTTGAAAGTGGATGGGAAGCTGCGCTGTCCCCTAGGACCTCTCTTCCTTGTGCTTGTAGCATTGAGACATCATAGATTTCTTTTACTGAGGATTGTAAAAACAGTTCCCTTACTTTCACGTTTTAGAGTCTCATACAATTGTAGCAGTTAACCTCTTTTAAACGATTTTACTCTGACTTTTATCCCCCTGTTACTGAGAATAAAACTGAAAATTAAACGTGGAAATCAAACCCATAAATCCCTAGCTACTACCGGAGCAAAGTGACTGGCCCAGCAGTCAGACCAGGAGGCTCATGTGCTGGCTGAGCCCGAGAATTGGGGTTAATTTTGTTTTCCTGCAGAGCGCCAGAGCTTGTGGGGTTTAACAGGAATTGCAAGGTGGTCCAGTAGAAGAGTCCCTTGTTTTCCCGATGTCTACAAACTTACCTTCCACACATGCTACCAGTGCAAAGAAAGGAAGATGTCCTCCTACATTCAGCATTATCTGTTGCCTCTGTGTTGAGTTGACATGAATAGATGGAATGGAAGCCTTGTCATAGGCAAGAAATTTGGAGGTTACCATCAACAAAGCCCAGAGATGATAATAAAAATACTAAAAAACAAAAAACCAAGTATGGCTGGACACCATTCAATCAGAGTAAATAGAGGCTTAAGGGTTAGAGCAGCTTCAGGAGGGCTCATGCTCAACAGTCTTGACCTTTGAGCTTCTAAGCCTTGGGAAGATTCTGTGGAGTGGCTGGGATGGCTGGGGGACGTTTGGGGGCCTTGGGCTAACAGCCGTTTACCACATGTTATTATTTTAACGTTATTATGGCCGAACGCTAGCTCTACCTATGTATTTTACTCCATGTATTTTGAAGTTCTGTTGGTGCATAAATGTGAGGATGGTTATGTCTTCTGGATTGAGTGACCACTTTATCATTAGGAAATAATCTTTGATAGCTGATATTCTTTCCTCTCAAACTTACTTTTTCTGATATTAGTATAGCCGTGCCAATTTATTATTTCTTTTGAGTTGTGCCTCTTTTTCTATCCTTTTGAATTCTTTCTGACAAGAAATCTGTCATCCAGATCTTTGTTCCGTTGTACTTAACATGTCTTTTTTTTCTCTGTCTCTTATGTCTTTATCATTGATTTTAAACATTTGGCTTATGATGGGCTTTGGCGTTGTATTATTCATGATTCTTGTGCTTGGGATGTGTGGCGCTTCTTCAATGTTGGCTTATCAACTTAGTCATGTTGTATAAATATTCAGCCATTATTTCTTTCAGATATGCAGCCCCCTCCCCACTTTGGGATCTTTAATTACCTGTATATTAGGTCACTTGATGTTGTTCTGTCTCACACTGATGCGCTGTTCGTTTTTTAGCATTTCAAAAAGTTCTCTGTTGCATTTTGGATAGATTTGATTGCTGTATTTCAATTTCACTTATCTTTTCTTCTGCGATATTTAATTGTCCATTAATCCAATTTAGTGCACTTTTCATATCAGATATTATAGTTTTCATCTCTGGAAGTTTGACTTGTGCCCTTTTTATAACTTTCATGTCTCTACTTAGCATACACACTTTTTGCTCCAGCTTCTTGAACATATGGAATAAAGTTATAATAGCTGTTTTAATGTCCGTGTTTACTAATTCTAACACTTTCGTCATTTCTGGGTTGATTTAGAACAAGGCTACTGGAATTCTGAGTTGACCAAGTCTTTGCTGTGGGGACCTTTCTTGTGTATAGTAGGGCATTTGGCAGTGTTCTGCTCCTCCACCCACACCAGGAGCACCCTCAGCTGTGACAACTAAAAACTCCAGAAATTGCCTAATGCCCAGGGTCAGGGGTCAGGGTAAGAATCACAGTCAGTTGACAACTACTAGTTTAGACTGATTGTTTTTTCTCCTCATCAGAGATTATAGTTTTATGCTTCTGTGCACAAAGCAGTAATTTCTTATTTGATTCTAGATAATTGTGACTTTTATCTTCTTGGGTGCTGGATTGTTTTGAATTCTTGTAAATATTATTGAGGTTTATTCTGGGACACAGTTAAGTTACTTGGACACAGTTTGATCGTTTCTTGTGTTGCTTTTAAAAGGCTTTATCAGGTGGGACCAAAACAGCATTTTATTTAGGGCTAATCTTGCCTCACTCCTCAGGCGAAAATTTTCGGAGATACTTGACGTGTTGCCCTATGGGGGTTGCCACTCTGGCTGATGGGAACAGTAACTTTTATCGACCCTGTCTATGGTTCTGGGATTGTTCCCTCTAATCCTTTCAGGTATGTTTTTCCTGATCAATATTCAACTGAAGACTCAATGGGAATCTTTTGTAATCCCCTGTACTCTCTCTGTGTGTAGCTGTCATTTCTCCAGAACTATTTCTTGAGAATTCTAGCCACCGTTGCTTGCCAGACTCCCAGTTCCATCTACTCAATTCAGAGACATCATTGGGCACTACCCAGTTTCCCTCTCTCTGCACATGGCCTGGAAACTCTCTCCATGCAATAATCTGGGGAGATTTTCGGACTCACTTCATTTATTTCCCATTTCTCAGTAATCAGTGTCCTTTGTTGCTTGGCACCCAATGATTTGAAAATCAGTGCTTTATATATTTTATCTGATTTTTTTTCAGTTTTTTCACATGTGAGGATAAATTCAGTCCTTGTTACTCACTTGGCCAGAATCAGTAGTTATCAGAAGGCCTGATAAAATGGAGATCAAGAGAGGTGAATGCTTACCTAAGGTTTACCTGAGTTTAGCGGCACAGCTAGGACTGGGCCCCAGATTTCTTTCTTCCATGTTGGTGCTCTTCAACCATGTCACACACTGCCTCTGCCACCTGAAAAGGCCGTGGTTGAGTTCCTGGATCCTCAAAGAGAAGATTTAAATAACAAACAGAATGAACATAGTAGAATCCCTGCCTCTTTTTTGATCCTGGAAAGATGATGTGGCTTTTGTGTCACCATGACTATTTTGGGAAGATTCTTGTTTTAAATTTTACAACTTTATGTTGTTTAAAGTTACAAAAAATATGTTCTGGGCCCGGCTAGATAGCTCAGTGGATAAGAGCGCGCTGAGGTACCACATGGGAGGCCCGGGGTTCGGTTCCCGGGGACCTCTCTGAGCGGGCAGACGGCCTTCAGAAAGGCAAGCTGCCGTGGGCGGGGTAAAGCCGCCGTGGGCAAGGCAAAAAGCTGCCACGGGCAGGGCGGAGCCCCCACGGGCATGGCAAAGTCACCCATGAAAAGTGGAGCTGCTGCCTGCGAAGCGCGGAAGCCGGCAGCCCGCAAAAACATGGAGGACTGCTGCCCGCAAAACATGGAGTGGAGCCACCCAGGAACGGAACGAGCCGCCGTGGAGGGCCGACTTGGCACGTCGCCGTAGAGATGGGGGGAGACAGGAGGAGACATAGAAAAACACAGAAGAATGGACACACAGCAAAAGCAAACAGAAACCGGGGGGTGGGGGATATGTAATAAATAAAAAAATAAATCTTTAAAAAAAAAAATATGTTCTGTCTGCAGGTCCCTTAAAAATATTCCAGTTTGCTGTTTAAAATGCCCACTCAGTCTTGGTTCCATCTTTATTGTTAGGAAACCTATATTTTAAGGATAGTAAAGACTTAGAAATAATGGACTAGATCACTGCTGTGTTTAGGGAGCTGCACCAGGCAAGTTGTGATTAGGTGCTATTTTGGCTTAGGGTGACATTGTAACTTACTCACAAATTCTTACCAAACCAAGATCAATAAAAATATCGCAAGTTTGACTGACAATTCTGTTTCATGCATGGTAGTTCTGTATGTAGCTTCTACTGACAAAAGCAGAGGCCATGACTGGAAAGTATCTCTACCAGTGCTTGGGACATAGAAGGCATTCAGCATATGTTAGTTCCCTTCTCCCCACTTTGAGTCCTCTTACTCTGTAACGCAAGGTCAGGCCATGGGACATTGTCATCACGTGCCTCTCTCTGCCTTGCTCTCTCATCTCCAGCCTTACTGCCTTCCTCTCGTTCCTTAAACCGGTCAACAGCTTTCTTGTCCAAGGACTCTTGCAGTGCTCTTCCTTCTGCTCTCTGCATGCCTCTGTCCTCCAGGTCCAGTCAAATATCATCTCTTCTAAGAAGTTGCCCCCGCCAGTCTCTCTCATGGTTCCCTGTTTATTTCTTTCATTGTGCTTCATAGTTCTGTTTTTGAAATTTACTTATTATACACCAGTTCATTATCTAAATCTTGCTCTAGGTTGTGAGCTTTGTGACAACAGATACTTTGTTGGCTTTATCACTCCTGAGTTAGTTGATCGGGGTTCCTTAGGGGTTGTGTGATTTGGGTCTCAAGGAGAACGGGAAAGTGTTCGTTTTACACTTGGGATTTGTGCTTGTCAAGTAGTGTTGTAATGGGAGGCTGGTGTGGACACTCAGCAGACACCTGCAGAGTGAGTATCCGAGGGCAGTGAGGCAGTCTTCTGAGTATAGCCATGTAGAAAGCACAATCTCATTCTGGGTACAGAATGGCTGATGACAGTGGCCTCTCCTACCAAATCCCAACCTGTCTGCCTTGTCAGCTTTGCTGATCACAGCAAGTTGGGGCACAGTTCATCCTAGTTTGTTGTCACTTGTGTGATTCCCTGGCATGTGCCGGTCCTTTTCATTGCCTTTGATGATGACAAGCCTTTTGTCCCTTTTGTCCCCTTTGCACCTTGTCCAACTTTGGTCTCCCAGTCCCCTTGTATGGGACCTTAACCTAGAGCTCCTGTGGAATGTGTCCTCATGAATTAGAGCTCATTTCCTTCCAGGCACTCAGGACACCTTGCTGTACCTGTTCTGCATGTTGAAAGGAAGCCACAGCCTAAATGGCAGGATGAGCAGCTCCTTGCTTTTCTAATTATTTCCTTCTTTACCTGGGAAGTTCTGTCACACTTAGTAGTCTGGCCAGCCTTCTGTTCTTTTGAGCTCTCCTTCACCCGTTCTGATAAGGACCTCAGATTCTCTCCTGTGGCACGTTTATGCCTCTCTCCACCACCTGTTCCCTCCTCCCTTTCTGCGACACTCCTAAGTGACACATTCGTTTCATTGTTTAACTATGTCTACTCCCCGCTGATAAATTACCTCTGCCCAGATCTCCCAGGCCTGTTTCATTCCCAGACCTTCCTGGGGGGAGAGGGGCTAGTTTCTAATTATTCTGGCTGCTCACCGACTGGGCTTGCTCTGTGTTATTTGTCATGAACTCCGGTGTAATCTCCTTTCTTCTCCCCACTCTGTGCTTTCTTATCATTGTTTTACACACTTGTAACTGTCAAATCAGATCAGTTTTATAAGCCCACGGGTCCTCTCAACTGCAGGGTTTCTCCCACACGGCCGTGGAGGAAAAGAAAAACAGGAATACACTTTGTAGCATTCCTTATCCACCGAGCATTTAATCTTCAGGCAGTCACTGAGATTCAGCTGTGTGCCAAGCCCTGGCTGGGGATG
>PVKH010012584.1:0-17205 GCA_004027955.1 Chaetophractus vellerosus
GGGAGACCTGGTTAATGGTGCAGCATCGGGCGCCTAGAAGTTGGGTCGCGTCCTTGGCAGAGGCGTAGCTGGAAACCTAGAAGCGTCTTTCCCCTCTGTCGCAGTCCATTCTGCTCCGGCCCCAGACTCTAAGGAGGAGGCCGCTTCCCTCAAGGTGCCCTGGGAATAAGTAAAGAGGCCTCCTGTGCAGCCAGCAATAATTCTGCCGAGAGCGCGCTGCGGGTTATCAGCCGCTCAACGCCGAGGTACTGAAGTGCCAAGGTCAGACGCGCAGGTTGCAGCGCGCCCCCTTTGTCCTCGCTATTAAAATCATTCCTTAAATTTTCTCCTCTTCCATGCGTCTCTCAGATACAAGCAGACCCGGTATATGGGGTTCCCACCAAAATCAGCGACTGAGCCTCTGGAAGGCAATTTTAAAGCCCAGGGCCAACCTATTCCTACAAAAGGTGCCAAGTATTATACCGTCAATAACGTGCACGTCGAGGACAAAATCTCTTTTCCAGAAATTAAATTTGAGTTCTGGAAGCCTGCCTGGGAAGGTCCTGCACAGAAGTGTGTCATTAGAAGGAAAGACTCCACGCTCTCAAATAGTAACATGGGGGACGAGGGGCGCCAGGCTGGTTTTATTTCCCACATGATCGTCGAGCTGTGTGGTCTGAAATGTTAGACTAGACTAGAGGCTGTGAAGGACGATAGTCTCCAATTTCTAAAATTCCCAAAGTCGTGGAAGGCGGAAGGTGTCTCTCATCCACAAGCTCACTCAAGACTAACGGTTTCGCACTCCTGCAGGATGACGTGGAGCTAGGTGGGGCATTGGGTGGCCATTTCCCCCTCTACGTGCCAGGCTGCGAGTTGTGCTGCCTTTTTCTGCCTCCGGAGTTCGCAGATCGATTTCATCCCTGCTTCTCAGCCCCGCCGCCCAACACCATTTAGGCCAAGATCGGGTATATAGAATGGAAAACACCATCAGCAGACAATTACCCTTCCAGAGGATTCACTTCTCCTCACCGACACTATTTGAGAAACAGGGTCATTTCATTTCATATTGCACTAAATAACACCCAGCCGTTTGAAATTGCCAGCTTCTTAAAAACCGCCCGTTGGAATAAATTGCAGTGGGTCCTTTTGCTTTTCAGGTCAATATGATGGGTGCCGAGCAGAACTTGTGAAAAATAACTATAAAGCCAACACAGAACCCCCGTTATTGGTGGGAGCAACTCGGCCACCCGGGAAGCAAAGGTGTCCAGCCGCTGGGGTCCCTGCCACCGCCCTTCCGCCCTCCAACATTGAGATGGTTTAAGCACTTGGCTTTGGAATGATCCTGCTCAGCACCAGCCACCCCAAGAATGCCCGGATTGTAAAATCTTTAAAGTTTGTCTTGAAAAAGGGAAGGAGTTGCTAAGCAATACAATTATGCAATCTTTATTCTTTTAAAAATTTTAGTGAATGTATGTGTGTGTATGTGAAGTTTAGTTTTTCTTTTTCAAAAGATTTGCTATTTAAGTAATGCCACACAGAAGAGGAATAAGAGTTCAGGCTTAACTTAGAAAAGGCTTCTCTCTAGTAACTTAACTGATGGCTGAAACTAAAACTCTATTGATTCATTAAATATAAATTGTTTGGTGTTGTGATCAGTAAGAGGGAGGTCTATCTACTGAGGAAGAAGCCAGAAGAAATGGAATAAACAGTGATGACCTCAGATTCATTTTCAGGTTTGAATCAGCTGTCATGTGTCCCTCTCTGTGTGCCTACATAATTGACTCTCAATATTTCTTTAGTGACTGAACACTGTGCGTATGACCCTTGTGGAAGCCAAGTGCAGCTTGCTGCCTTTCCCTGGGACCCACAGATGCTTTCTGTGTTCCGGACCAGATGTGTTGGCCTGGTTCCTAGGATGGGATGAGAATATGGGCTGACTCCCTTCTTGGGGTATCTCAGAGAGTGGTCTGCATGCACATTCCTTCCCCTTTTGTCCTGAGCACATGTAAACATTCCTGGATCAAGAATATAAGTTTTGTGGCCCCTGGTCACCCCTACTGCTAAGCTGTTCCTGGAAGGTACAGAGATCATCCACCTGCGTCAGCTGCAGTAGTGAAGCTGGCCTTGCTCTGCCACTTCTCAATGTGAATAAAATGTTGCATCCATTGCTTGTGTGAGTTGTGCTTCATAGGTGACCCCAACACCTCCAAACCATGGAGTGGCTTGAGATCCTAGCACTGCTATTCCAGGTGGTGGGCATTGTTATGCCCTTGCTACCTTCCATGTACTGAGACTTTTTGCCTAGAAATAGTAACAGTTGTCTCTGACTGACAGTTTGGTACAGAGAGCAGGGTGCTGGTAACGTTTGTCTTGGTTTCCTGGGCCCGTTGTCATAAAGTACCACAAACAGTGTGGCTTAAAACAACAGAAATGTATTGTTTAACAGTTCTGGATACCAGAAGTCTGAACCAGGGTATTTGCAGGGTCATGCTTCCTCTGAAGTCTCTAGGGCTCTGGAGGTGGCTTGCTAGCAATACGCGGTGTTCCTTGGCTTGTGTCAAAATTCAGTCTTTGCCTCTATCATGTGGCAGTCTTCTCTCTTTGCCTGATGTAGCCAAATTTCCTCTCTGTGTAAGGGCTCACCCTAATCCAGTTTGGCCTCATCCCAAGGGATAACATTTTCAAAAATCCTGTTTCCAAATAGGATCACATACATACAGGGAGTTAGGACTAGAGCTTATCTTTTTTGGGGGACACATTTCAATCCATAACATCTTGAATTGTAAAAGAGCTCATCCAGATATGCTACAACTCTTTTTTTTTTACATAAAAGTTATCTAAAATATAATGGGAAGCTAATTCAAACTCTTAATTGTGGATCTCAAGCTGTCAGTAACATGAGAAATCTTAATGGTATCTATGTGTATCTCTTGCCTTATCTGAGTCCTGAAAAAATTAGAGCTACACAGAAGCATACAGATACATGATACTCACGGTACCTGCTGCCCCAAGATACTTTCAGAGAAACTTTTCTACCTACATCCCACCTGAAGGGACAGGGACAGCCCTAAGCTGACCAGATTGTGATAGGTTGGTCTAGACTTGGGCCCTAGATCCAATGATAGCCAATACTTAATCTTAGCAGTGATCCTAGTACATGGTATGGCACACATGGCCAATCAGATTCACTCTCAAAAATGTGAACTGAGAATAATAAAACCAATCACACAAGCCCATATGAATTAAAGTGTAACAGAGAAGTAGAGAGAAGTAATGACAGAGATTTGGGGCCAGGAAGGGTTAGGGTAAGTTGTATTTATAATGAAGTAATAATTATGTATATAAGTAGAAGCTCTGAGGTGGAGAAAAGACACACATAAGACAGAGTATCTACAGAGGGAGAAGTAAAGTAGATGTGCAGAGAGAGGTTAACGAACAGTAACAGATGAGTACTAGAGAAGGTTCCACAAACTAGGGCTGTTGAGCTCTCAAGAGTTGCCTTTGACTCAGCCAATCTCATCTATTCTTGGATTTCCATGACAGTGTTGCTTCTGTATTATTCCCTGTGTGTTCAATGAGCATCCGTTAGGTGACCAAAGTGTGAATGATTTCCTTTCAACCTAAAAAGTTTAAAAGAATGAAGTTTGCTAAAGGCTGCCAAGCAATATACCAGAAATGGATTGGCTCTTGCAATGGGGATATATTAATTTTAAAGCTTACAGTTCTGAGGCCATGAAAATGTCTTAATCAAGGCATCATCAGAAGATGCTTTCTTCCCAACTTGCAGCTGTGGGCAATCAGGAACATGGCAGCATCTGTTAGTCTCTGCCCTCTCCTCCGGGCCTTGTTGCTTCCACCTTCTGGCTAAAGTGGCTTCCTCTCAGCTTCTATGTTCTGTTGATCTCAGATTGTGGCTCTCAGGGCCTTCTCTTTCAGCTTCCGGGTTTCTCTCTGCTTCTGCATCTATATTCTATAACTGTCGCTTTTTATTCCTCCATTTATAAAGGACCCCAGTAAGAAGATTAAGACCCACCCCGGGTCATGCAATCTAATCAAAGACCCTTAATGTAAGTAATTTAATCAAAAGGTCCACCTACAATAGGTTTACACACACCGGAATGAATTAGCTTCAGAACATAATTTTGGGGGGTCCAAAAAGGACTCGAACTGCCACAGATGAGTTATAATTAGAATGCTTTGTAATTGAAAAACAAAGTGATTTAAATGAACTTTAAATTTCTCTTAAGAAAGACTTTATATTGTCCTGAATAAAAATTTTAGGCTCCAATTAGTATCCTTATTATACCATGATGTGTTGGATCACAAACCCTAGTCCATATACAGGTTGCATCAGAATTTCTTCAGGAGATTTTTGATATGGATTCCTAGGCTACATCCCCAGAAAGTATTCATAGGTGTGAGATGAGTGTGGAAATATGTAATATAAAAATGTTTCCCAAATGATTTTACACACAATTAGGTTTAGAAAAAAATGTGGAATTTGGACTTAGAAGCCAAGATTCAACTCTAGGTAGGTAAATAATTCATTTGCCTCCCTAAGTTTAGGTTTTCTCATCTTCAAAATAGATAATAATGTTACCATCAACTACAGTTTCATGAAGATTAATAAAACAAACTACACAGAAATTCAAAGCAGTTCTGAAATAGAAAATTAATTATCTGATTAGTAGAATTCTCTCTAAAGTCCTTTTATGACTCTATACAGATGTGGTACAGCCTCAGAATGCTTGCCATACCACAGCCCAGTTCCAAGGAGTTCATGCTCCTGCCTGGTTCCAAGGGCTTCTGTTTCCCTGAGCCCCATTTCAAGGACTCCCTATGCCCACAAACAAATCACCTGGTGTTCCTATGCAATTGCATCCCTACCCATGGGTAGCTCATTGACAATTATTTAATAAAATAATTAGACCTTTCATTAAGAAAATTGAAAAATCAGAATACAGGAGAAATCTTTGTTCTTAATGAAAGCAGAAACTGAAAACAAAAGCATAATACGGCAGTATGCTCATGAGTCAGAAGAGAAGTGGTTCCCAAACTTTTTGGTGTTAGGACTCCATTACACTCTTAAAAAATTATGTTTTCAAAGAGTTTTTGTTATGCAACTTTTATCTATAGATAACTACCATATTGGAAATTAAAACAAAAATGTAAAGTAGTTACATATTATTTCATTTAAAAGCAACAATAAAGCTCATTGTATGTTAACTAAAAAACTTAAATAAGAAATTTACATTTTCTAAAACAGAAAAAGTTATGATAACTGGCATTATTTATATTTTTTGCAAATCTCTTTAATGTATGACTTAAAAGTCCACTGGATTCTCATATTTGCTTTGCATTCAATCTGTTCAGGTCAAACAGATATTATGGAGTTGTACCATATACAACAGAGGCATTATCTATCTATCTATCTATCTATCTATCTATCTATCTATCTATCTCTCTCTATCTCTCTATCCTTTCTATCTAATCATTTATCTATCATCTATCATTGTTCAAGGCATTTAACCTACAAATGATTTCTCATGTATAAATAGTAATGACAATAAAAGTGTCTACTTGTATAAATGTCAGATTTTATTCTGAGTGACTTTTTAAAATTTTTATTTTGTTTTGTTTGGGTGGGCTTCAATTTTTTCTTAAATAATAAAAACAATATTTTCAAATTTATATTCTCTTTGCTAATAGTGATACAAGTTTATAATAGAGAAATGGTTAAAACAAAGATATGTCCAAAAGGTGGAATATTACTAAGCCATTAAAAATGTACAAATTTCTCAAATGCAATTTAAGTGGAAAAGTGGCATAAATATTGCATAAACAGTATGATCCCCAAAATGTAAAATATTGTACCTCCATAATACCTACATACGTACAAATATGTATATAAATTATATATATATAAATATTTCAAAGCCTGGAAGAATATTTATGGAAATATTAAATGTGATTATATCAGGTTCACATTTTTTCTTTTTTCTTTTTTATTGAAGAAGTTGTAGGTTTACAGAAAAGTCATGCAGAAAGTACAAAGTTCCCATATGCCCTCACCCCACCCCCACCAATTTCCCTATTTTTAATACTTTGCATTAGCGTGGTACTTTTGTTAAAAACTGATACAACATTATTATAATAAATATACTATTAACTATTGGGATTCACTGTGTTGTACCATTTTCTGTTTTTTTTAAAATTTAACTCCGGCAACATATATGCAACCTAATATTTCCCATTTTAACCACATTCAAATATATTATTCAGTATTGGTTATGTTCACCTTTTATATTTCTCTACTTTTCCAATTTCCTACATTGGCTGTGTATTACTTTATAATTTAAAAAACAACTATGTAAGAATTATATAAGAAGGACTCAACCCACCGTTGTTGAATTTGAAGATGGAAGAAAGTGGCCATGAGTCAAGAAATACAGGTGGATTCTGAAAGCTGGAAAAAGCAAGGAAACACAATCACCCCTGGAGCCTCTAGGATGGAATGTCGTCTTGTTGACATCTTGATTTTAGACCAATGAGACTATTGTTGGACTTCTAAACTACAGACTGTAAGACAATAAATTGTGTTGCTTCAAGCCAAAAAAATAAATGAATATAGCAGAATATGTAAGTGGCCTGGTGATACCAGGCCTTGGTATGGATATACTTATCATGACTACCTGTGTAATTCAGGCGCGAGCACAAGTGAGACTTTCAGCTTGGCCTTGCAGACCAGGGGTGGTAGGGTTCCTCCAGCATGACGGAAAAGCTTGTAGATCTGTTCTGTAATCTGAGAATCAGTTTCAGGTGACTCAATTATTCAAAATTCAGGATTTAAATGTAAGTGAATATTGAATTTTCCCTGAAGAGAGTTTTAGTCCTACCTGACCTATAAGAGGTAAGACAGGCTTACAATTTCTCTACTGTATAAGAGACAAATGATAGTAAATATAAGTTCAGGCACCTTATATTTAGATCATTTCAGACTTTTAGTAAACCAAATATGTGGTAAAATAGGAAACAGACTGACCAAATAATAGAGCAATTCAAAGACTGCTGAAAGACTTTTAGAATTGTCTTTCTAGGTACAAAATTGAGAAAGGTCATGGGAAATTAAGGTTGAACATCATTCTTTTCACCACTTTCAGGACCTAAAGCTGATACTTGGTATAATGAAAAAAAATCAAATAGAGAGGCATTGACTTTAGAGACGAAGACCTAGGTTCTTGTTCTAGTTAAACCATTGAGTGTAATTGAGTGACCTTAGGCATGTGCCTGAACCTCTCCAAGACTTACTTTCTCAACTGTAAAATCAAGATACTCCCACTGCCCACATTACAAAATTGTTCTGAGAATGAAAGAAACAATTGTGTGTGAAAATATTTTGTAAAGCAAAAAAAGAAAAAATGCACACACACATAGTTTTGTTTTTCCTTTTATCCATGACAATTTTTAACTCAGTTTTACTACAATTTATTTGCAATTAAAATAACTACATATCTTTTTGTTTGTTTGTTTAGGGGATAAAGTGGATGTTACAGTTTCAAACGATATCCTAAGAGATGTAAGCTATTGTAAGAGATATTTTTCTCTCTCTTAGCAAGACTATTTGAAATCCTTAAAATGCAAAATCCATTTAAATCTAGCAACAGATTTCAAAGCTTTTACCTTAGATCTTTAAGCAGTTGCTATTGGCCTGTCCAAGGCAATATTCTACTTGGGGAAAATTTAAGACACCAAGACAGCAAGAAAGTTTTCTTACTGGGACTTTATTGTCAACAACATCTCCCATATTCTCTATGGGGTGAGTTTAATTCTTTAGAGAGTTGAAAAGTATTTCTGTGTCTCGTAAAAATTGGAGAACCTGGACTAGTGTGTGTGCGCATTCATGCCAGCTCTATTTGTACCTTATCACCTATCAACCTGAACCAGTAACTGAAATCAAAAGCAAAATAAGACCTTCAGCATATCTGGGTACATTTCTATGGCATGCACTTTCAACAAATAAATTGCATTTTACTAATAATTACATTAATGGATCTCCTTGAAAAATAGTTATGTGAACCAATATAAACAATGTTATCATTACATTATTTCAAATCTTTAACTCAAGGTGCTTTTCCTCATCTAAACCAAAAGATCCTCAATGATCTGGCAAGACAGGTGACAGATTACATCGGTCCATCAAATAAGTGTTAGCATTTTTTCCTGATTTCTAATACAACTGTCACTTCAATGCAAATACTAGCTATTCAGATGTGTTACTATCTCAAAAATTGTATTTACACAATTCCTGGAAAAATAGACTTCCTATCCATCCAACATGAAGTTTATTGCCTCATGTGTCCTGGAGGTGGAAAATGGGCAGGAAATTGCCTGGGAGAGCACACAAAACACAGGCAAGCCCATTGAATCCATGTCAAGGAAATACAAAGTATTTTACATTGATCCTCCTCTTCATCAATTATTTTTGAGACAGAGAATTCTCCTGAATGGTTGTTGGAACTTAGAATTACTCATGATTATTATAATTGAATGGCCAGAGGGATATGCTGCCATTATGTCCTTCACCACAAAGAACTCCTGACTTCTGTAAGGAAAACCAAATGTCATATTTGCCATGAAAGCAGCAAAATAAGAAATAACAAAGCAAAAGAAAGTTATCACTGTTTTTAATGCATTTATATGGGCTTCTCTGCTGGCAACTCTAAAACCGTGAGCTCGGTTTTGCATCTGGTAAGTATGTTTGTAAAGCGAGACGAATAACATAAAAGTGCATATCACAAATATGGCTAGAGGGAATATTAATACCAAGTTGACAAGAAGCACTTCATTAATATGCTTTCTCCTGGGCTCAGTCCTCTTTTGAGTGGTATTCCTGAGGACATTATTTTCCACCTTTATAGGGTTATCTCCTTCCACACACAAAGCTCCGATGCCCATGGAAACCATCAGGCTTATTAGAAGCAGCCAAGACATAAACTTTGAAATCCTGAATTTCAGCCACAGAAAATAGGTTTGGGTGAAGCCTGAAATCTTGAGGCAGTAAAATACAGAAAGGCAGGTAGCAAACCAGAGACTGATAGAGTTGAAAAACATCCAAATGGGAAGCATCGCTGCACCATACATTTTTGACTCAGAGAAGCATGGAAAGAACACGGTGAGAACACTCTGTACCATTAGCACGATCTGCAGACCGAATCTAGACATCCCTACACACATCAAGAGGAGTTGCATTGGTGTTAGCTTCCGGCTTTTGATTAGTTCATTACAGTTCATGATTATAAGAAATCCATTCACTGTAATCCCTGTGATAAATGCTGCTGACATGATGAAGACATGAGGAATAGCTGATAAAAAGGAGGCCATATTTCCTACCACAAATCTTAGCTTTTCTTTGTGGATGGTCTTGAACACCTTTTCCAGGAGATCTTGTAGATAGCACTGAGAAATCTGATCTTCTGCTAACTCTTGGATCATAGGCAGAGTCCCAGACTCGACTTTTCCCCTGAGGAAGAATATCAGAGAGACTACTTTTCCAATCTGGTGTTTCTCAAATGAAATGGAGAATGCAAATCTGAGGATTTGAATGATGGTTAGGCCTTCCAATCACATCTTAGGAAAAGGTGCCATAGTGGCACTATTCAGTTCTCACTTTTACTCAGTCTTGCCAACAGTTTGATTATAAGTTCATTTCATTTAGGTT
Organism: Chaetophractus vellerosus; assembly: GCA_004027955.1. Classification (NCBI taxonomy): domain Eukaryota; kingdom Metazoa; phylum Chordata; class Mammalia; order Cingulata; family Chlamyphoridae; genus Chaetophractus; species Chaetophractus vellerosus. The sequence continues at coordinate 9,698 of PVKH010012584.1, forward strand.
ACTGCTTTATTCTTTTTTTTTTTCATTATTTTAAAAAAATGTTTTCCTAATGCCAAATGCCACATCTTCAGGGCATATGATTATATCCTGTTAATTGCCACAGGTGTCCACAGATATGGCTCTTTCACCAGCACACATTTTGCTTGATAATAATTCCAGAACGCTTTAATAAATTTTCAGCCCCAACTCTACCCCCACCAAAGGCAATTTCCTCTCCAGATGTGAAAACCAGGTACTAACATCTAAATTTTTATAAGAATCTGTTTCCTGAATGATCTCTCATTATCTTACAGACTTCTTGGTAAAATGCTGACCTGAGGGTCAGCAAACCAGAGTGATAAAAGTAGTGCATAATTAATCCACACGCTGACCTCATGTAATGCTTATGTTGAAAATCATTTCAAAAGGCACATGATGCAGAAGCGTCTAACTGCCAGCAGAGGGCAGAAGTACCTCTCTGTTAAAATGAGCTTCTCTTTATTACAAAGCGATGTCATATAGGCTTGCTGATCTTTTGTTACATCATCTGAAAAATCATCTGTAAAATGTAAATAAACAATTACTACTTCCTAAAATAAGATATAGTTCTCAAAGTGCTTAGTTTAGTGTCTGGGTTATTCTATGCACTCAGCACGTTAGCTACTATGAATACTATGAAAATGTCTGTTCCCATACCATGCTTACCACAGCAGAAAATAATGATTATAGTTCAGAAAGATTTTCTACAAGCTAAAAAAAATAAGGTTATAAGGGCAGTGAAAATAGAAAAAGCAGTGGGCTAGATTTGCTATTCCTATCCACACAGATCATGGTCTCTAATGCCTCCCAGGGGCTTCCATAGAAAGGATGTCCACTAGCCCATGCAGAAAGTGTCACGGCCAACTGCATAACCTCTCCTGCCACCTTCATCATCTCCCCACACATCTGCTACTCATCATGGTCAGCCAAAATGCTGCAAGGCTGAATCACGTCTCTCTCTCTCCTATAATCCTAGTTTTGTGACCCCTACATCAATTTACTTCTACTTTCTTGACTGGACCTTTTTTTTTTGTCTATAAACCATGATTTTGCCTAGTGAATAGTTTTGCCTTGCACTATCACCTCTGGAGGAATCCCCAATTTCAAGTGTAGGTGAAAAAACTTTTACCTCAATTCCAAACTCTAGGCCAGTGTTATGACCCTGGGGGCCAGGGGAAAGAGAGATGGGGTTTGGACAGTCTATAGCTTAGTGTCATAATTTACCTCTCTGAGATGGACTATATATATGTAATGGTTGCACTTAAAAGGATCTGATAAATGAATTTTCAAACACTACAGACCTCTAAAGTATTCTAGTTCATAATTACAATAAAAATTCAATCAATAACAATTTTCCATTTTCTAAAAATTCTGTTTTATTTATTTTTTTTAATTAGGAGACTTGTGGGTTTACAGAAAAATCATGTATAAAATACAGGGTTACCATATACCACCCTATTGTTAACACCTTACATCGGATTGGTATATTTGTTACAGTTGATAAAAGCACAGTTTTATAATTGTACTATTAACTTTAGTCCATGGTTTAATTTAAGGTTCAGTATTTGTGTTATACAGTTCCATGGATTTAAAAAATATTATTCTAGTATCATATACACAACCTAAAATTTCCCCCTTTAACCACATTAAATTATATAATTCAGTGCCACTAATTACTTTCACAATGTTGTGCTACCATTCCGACTATCCATTACCAAATCTTTTCCATTGTCCCAAATAGGAACTCTGTACATTAGAAGCCTTAACTCCCCAATCCCTATCTGTTATCCCTTGGTAACCTATATTCTAGATTCTGACTCTGTGAGTTTGCTTATTCTAATTGCTTTGTATCAGTGAAATTATACAATATTTGTCCTTTTGTGCCTAGTTTATTTCACTCAACAAGATGTCTTCAAGGTTCATCCATGTTTCATATGTACCAGAACTCCTTCCCTTTTTATGGATGAATAATATTCCATTGTGCATATATTACACATTCTGTATATCCATTCATCAATTGATGGACACATGGGTTGCTTCTGTTTTTTGGCAATTATATCTGTTCAAGTTCCTTCTTTCAATTATTTTGAGTATATACCTAGAACTTGGATTACTGGGTCATATGGTAATTCTGTACTTACCTTTCTGAGGAACCCCCAAACTGTCTTCCACAGCAGCTGCACCATTTTACATTCCCACAAGCAATGGAGAAGCATCCTTTTTTCTTCATATCCTCTCCAATACTTGTAATTTTCTGTGTTTTTAAAAAATAAAATAGCCATTATAGTAGTTGTGAAATGGTATCTCATTTTGCTTTTGGTTTGCATTTCCCCTATGGCTAATGTTGTTGCCATTCCTGCAAAGATGTTGAGCATCGTTTCATCTGCCTTTTGGCCATTTGTATACCTTCTTTGGAGAGGTATATACCAAATTCTTTTGCTCACTTTTTAATTGAGTCATTGTCTTTTTGTTGTTGAGTTGAAGGGTTTCTTTGTGTATTCTGCATATTAAACCCTTATTGGATATGTGGTTTCCAAATATTTTTTCCTTTTGTGTAGTATAAATTTCAATTGGCTTTTTCATTTCTGCAAAGAAGGTTGTCAGGATTTTGATTGGGATTATTTTGAATCTGTAAATTGCTCTGGTTAGAATTGACATCTTAACAATACGCCGACTTCCAACTCATGAACACAGAATGTCCTTCCATTTATTAATATATTCTTTGATTTCTTTTAGCAATGTTTTGTCATTTTCTGTGTACAGTTCCTTTATAATCTTGGTTTGACTTATTCCTAGATATTTGATTCTTTTAGTTGTTGTAAATCAGATTATTCATTACGGTATATAGAAACACTGCTAATTTTTGGATACTGATCTTGTATCTCACCACTTTGCTGAATTCATTTATTAGTTCTAGGAGCTTTCTTTTGGATTTTTCAAGATTTTCTGTATATAAGATCATATCGTCTGCAGATAGGGAAAGTTTTGCTTCTTCCTTTCCAATTTGGAATTGAGAGTCTCATATTGCTCATTTATTGTTTTTCTGATATCCTTTAGGTCTTTCTCTGTATTTTCCTTTATGTTCTTGAGCATACTGAAGGTAACTAAAAAAATCTTTCTCCAGTATGTCTATAGTCTGGTCTTCTTCATTGATATTTTTGGGATTTTTATCCTAAATGGATTGGCCATAATTTCCTGTTTGTCTTGTAATATTTTGTTGCACACGGTAAATTTTAATATTTTAAAATGTTAACTCTGGGATTTATTCTAAGACGTCTACTTCTTGAGTCTATATCTAGCTGGTGATATGACAGAGATTTTCTTGAGTGTCAGGAGATAACAAAACCAAGCAAACCTTAGCAAAGAACATCTTTGCAAATTCACTTTGTGTTGGCTAGTGTGAGGTTGTCCTCCTATCAGGAAAGTCACCCCAAGATGAATGCAAAGTGCAGCGTCCTCCCAGTCTTTTCTAGACCTGTATCCTGTCCTGGGCTTGTAATTGTTAGTGACCTTAGGAGTTGTCCTATTTACAGAGGTTTTAATGCCCCCTCTACTTTCCAGAAAACGACTTATTTCCCTCTCCAGCTTGTTCCACTGCAGGATTTAGAGGGGTTAAGCCTTTGCTCCAGGCCACCTGCTGTAATTGTTTATACACTGCTTTTATTTTTTTCAGGCTGCTTTTGCCTGAAAGGCAAATTCTGAGAGCAGGGCAAGTTGTAAATTCATTTTCCCCAGATGAACAAGCCTGGGGACCTCCAAAGGGAGGTCTGGTCCTGGTCCAAACTGCCCTGGCGGGGGGATGAGGGAAGGGCCTGGAAGGGTGCCAGGAGCTTCTGCCTTGGTACCCCAAAGCTGCACTTTCTTGCCTAGGTATCTGCCCTGCAAATGCAGCCCTTCAACTGTCCTCTACAGCTCTGAGACATACTGTCTTTAAGTCTCTTCCACCAGTTTTGTCCAGGGCAGGTTGGAATAATGGCCACCTTTAGAGTCAGGAACCCAGTGTTCTGAAGTAGCTAATCAAAAGCAGTGATCCACGATAGGACCAACCCTCTCCCCTCCACCCCCCACATACATTCTTGGTGAACTGCATTTTTTATGTCCTTTTCTGACACCAACAAGCTACACCAAGGGCAGGACCCCACTGCTCCCTGCTGCTAGAGTGGGGGATGGGTGACAGTAACTGCTGCACAGAGAGAGTAATTTATTGGTATTTACCATCAGCCTCTCCCTCCTGCTATTCACTGTATGCTGTACAGCCTTGTAATAGACTCTGAAGTTTCAAAGTAGTTGAGTCAGGCAATTACTGCCTATTTAATGTTTGTTTTGGTGGAGGGACTGATTTCTGGAGGTTCCTATCTACCATCTTCCTCATTAATTAAAATTTTCCTATGATTGTATTTCACAAAATGAGCTTGTTGGGCTAGAGATGCTTGAACAAAGGAAGGACAGCAATCTGGCATATACCTAACCAGCCAGATGAAGTGTATATGCCAAATTATTAATTATATAATAATGTTAGTCTAAAAAATCTTGGGATGTATACTGACTATTGGGGTAATTTATTTTTATCATGCCAGATAGCCACTGATTTTCATCTATACTATTACAAGACATTATGAAAAGAATATATGAGCATGTCCAAAAGATTTCCTGTTTTAGTGCAGCAATAGGGATCTTTTTATATTTCAAATATCGCCACCATAAAAACCAGTACTGGAAGTACAACAATCAATATATTATCTTCATTCTCCATTATTCCTTTTCTGTGTTCTTTTCTCTAAATTTTGCATGGTTAAGCAAGGATAATAAAAATGGGCCAATTCACAAAACTACTGTTAGCAAAATTTTAACACATTTCTTGTAATCAAGATGAATATCTCAGATAATCATATTTTATTTAAAAAAAATTCATTTTGCATTTTTAAATAACGGCTACCTCAGAATGCATATATGTTAAAGTTACATAAAATCTTCAGAAAATATGAAATCACAAAAAAATTGACTATTGAGTTCTTTTTGGATTTCATTTCTTAGATAAATACATAATTTACAAGCTAGACTATCCCCATTGAGCTTTCAAATGTTTAAAAATCTACCTTATATCTGTCACATTCATAAAGGTGCAGCTGGTACATAGGATATAGGGTAAATAATTCTGCTAAGAGATTTGAATTTATCTAGAACTTATTTCATTCAGACACCCTAGAAACCAGCTCTCATTTGCCTCTCCAAATACATCATTTATTTGAAAAAGAAAGCTTAAATTTTCCAAGAACTATTTTAAGTGGATAATTGACATTCAGCCACAATTTAGTTTGCATTTGCATTTGTGATTTTCCTGTCATATGTGGGCTGTTTTGCATTTGTCCTTATTGAATTCCATTTTGGAAACAGAATTTTAGTGAAGAGATTTTCTCAGATCAGGGAATGACACAGTCTTGAAATTAATAATTTATATATTTACTGCAGATTTGGTGATGGCAATGGCCAAATGGAGAGAAAGAATTTTCAAATTAAGCAATGCTTGTAAGTTTTAATAAAATATAGATTCTGTTTAAGTAAATTAGACTATCTACCTATAAGCCTTAGATATTTTATTATTAAACTAATTTTGGTTTAATCATCTTCCAATCAATATATATTCTTGTTCTGAGTGCCCACCTCATACTCTGGAACTAATACACCTCCACTGGAAATCTTTTACTTTGTTTTGAACAATGTGATAACAGGGTCTTCTGATCCTAAAATGATGTTCATAAATTAGTTGAGAGTATTAGTATGTACCTTAAATCTTGATACTATGACCAGGTGTTTCCTATACATTTAGACCTGTTTGGTTGGTTCTTGTTGGTCATGATTGCATAAATGTCTGAATTTTTAAATAAGCACATTGAATTTCCACCAGTAATTCGTTTAGATGTTTTATAGATAGTAAAGATGATTAAAATTGTTTTTGTTCTTTCAGTTGAAAACAGTCTTGTTTGCAATTCTTCCATTGTCTTTATTTTGTACTGAAGTTTAGTAGAGATAATCAGCTTTAAAGACTGTTTTGGTTTGCCAAAGGGGTGCCAATTCAAATTACCAGAAATATGTTGGCTTTTATAAAGGATATTTATTTGGGGTAAAAGTTTACAGCCCAAGGCTGTGAAAAGCCCAAACTAAGGCACCATCAGAGATGTTTTCTCACCAAAGTCAGCTACTGTTCATCCTGGCGTGTTGGCACATGGTGAAGCAAGATGGCTGCCTATCTCTGCGGAGGTCTCTGTCTCCCCCCCCCCCCCCCCCAGAATCTACAGTCTCTTGGAGCTCAGCTGTGACCAACCAGGCATAGAGCTTGTCTAATTCCTGGCCTCCTGTATCAGTCTCAGCTGTTCCACTTTCTTCTCAAGCTCAGCTGTCAGCTATCAAGCATATAGCAGGGCTGCGCCATGGGCCCAGCCTCTTGGGGACTTTGTGCTTGAGCAGTCCTTTCTCTCACATTGCAGAAGGAAACATGCCGACTTCCTTTTTTCTCTTCCTCTGTCTTAGTGTCTGTTTATATCAGACCCAGCAAGGGGGTGGAGACTCAACCTGAGTCACACCTCACTGACTTAGTCTGATCAAAAGCCCTAAAAAAATCTAATCAAGTAATCTAATCAACAGCCCCTCAACTGAATTCAAGGCAACCAAAGGGTGTCATACCCAGAGGAAGAGATTAGTTTACAAACATAATTTTTCTCTTTTGGGGATTCATAAAATAATCTTAAACTGTCTCAAAGACTAAATTCTTTATTGGTCTAAATTAACCCAGTAAAAATATTTGTAGCCTTCTGTAAAGAACTGACTCAAAATTTGACTTGATATCTGTCATTTTGTCATTATATGGTCATAGACTTGGAACTCTGGTGAAAGGAAGAGTATGTGGTTTTAAAAGACTCCCTGTCAACCCGGCAATACCATTGCTAAGTATATACCCAGGAGAACCAACAGCGGTGGCACGAATAGACATCTGCACACCAATGTTCATAGCAGAGTTATTCACGATAGTCAAAAGTTGGAAACAACCCAGGTATCCATCAACTGATGAATGGATAAAAAATTTGTGGCATATAAGCATGATGGAATATTTTGCAGCATTAAGAAGAAATGAAGTTGTGAAGCATATGACAACATGGATGAACCTGGAGGACAATATGTTGAGTGAAGCAAGCCAGAAACAAAAGGACAATTACTGTATGATTGCGCTATTATGCACTAAATATATCATGTGAAATATAAATATATTATGTGAAATATGAATATGGGTAAAATTGCATTTATAAGACTATTTTTCTTTGATGCTGAACAAATGTAGGTTAATACTACAATATGTTAATATCAGAACAAAAAAAACCCATTATACTAAGTGAAGGAGACTAGACACAGACTACTACATATTGTATGATTCCATTTATATAAAATGTAAATATAAATCAATTTATAATGATGAAATTAGATTAGTGGTTATGTAG
>PVKH010012585.1:0-17209 GCA_004027955.1 Chaetophractus vellerosus
GCGGTTTCCACAATGCTTTTAAATTATTGTACTAGAAGTTTTACTTGTCATAATGTAGAGACTTTAAGAGACAGTGAGGTTCTTTCAAATTTCTATAACTAGGGAACTATCATACAATTTAAAAGAATAATTCTTTCTGTACAATGCATGTACCATTGCACTATTTTGCATCCTCATATTGCTTTCCACAGTGGGTAGTGTCTCAACACTAGACCTCTCGCTTTAAATGTGACTAGCCCACCCTTTACCTCCTGAACCCACTCTATACTCTCACAATCATCTTAGAAAGCTGTTTAGCAGAGAACAACTGATTCCACACACCCACAAACAGCACATGCTCTTCCCTAGTCTCCTCAAACACACAGCTAGCTCTCTGCTAAAGCGCATCCTGCCTCTGCTGGCTGGAGCTTTCACAAACCAATGCTTAAATAAAGGAGCAGTGTGGCTGCTGTGGCACCTCCACTCCCTGCTCAGTACAGGAATTCTTTAATAAGCACATGTGTAGTACAGGACAGGAGTACATTCTCTCCCTGCATTCGAATGCTGGGACGCGATCTGTCTCCTCACACAATGGATTACAACCTTAAAACAGGGGCAAGAATGGCAAGAAAGAAAAGAAAAAGGTGGCTTTATCTTTTGAGAGATCGATAATGGCACGTATCTCTCTGTTTTCACCTGTCACTTTCCATGCCGAGGTTCCCAAGGCAAAATGTTGCACACGTGAGTCTTTTCTTAGAGAAATTGTTTATAAGCCCACTTAACAACAACAAAAAGTGCTTTATATCATGTCCAAAGAAATATTATTGACCCTTTTAGAAATGGAAACCTTTGACTGCCAGAAAAAAATATCTTCTGCTAGCTTTGCTCTGGTTAGTTTGTACTTGAAGTAAAACCATCTCCACCCACTCTCCATTCAAGCCAAGATTTTAAAAGGCAGGCAACTGAAAGGAACCACGAGTTAGTCCGTCCCTATCAGAAAACTCAGCGATCAGAGCAAATCACAAAGCTGGGGAAAGGCTTGACTACTCAGAGACCAATCTCCTCAGGACGGGAGGAGAGATATGGAGCCATTTTTCACTAGGTTCACAAGAAAATGTCAGCTCACAGCTGCTAGTGCACCGCCAGAGCGCATCTTAATTTGATCAAAAGGGACCCAGTCAGTCACCCTCACAGAATATTTTCTTCGAGTCCATTACAAATCTGATTCCCTCATCTCTGAGCATCTTCCTGATATATTCTTTGGCAACTGCATGACACAGATCTGTATCCTATTCAAAATTAAGTGCTTTCCCCCATTTCCTCTTAAAATCGTGTGAATAAGACACTTCTGGGCTAAGAGTTGAAAAAAAAGGAAGATAAAGAAGCACCTCTCCCCACTCCCTACCCGCCTCCAGCTTCTTGACTAATACCTCTGGGCAGTTTACTTCAGAATAGAGCAGATTCTTGCCCAGTACACAATGGCAAATTGGCATACAAGTCTCATGCTATCGCGGAAAGCACAGGCAATGCTTTCTTTGTAAAAACACAGGAAAATACACATGCTGGAACAAAAGACACTCTATCTGCACAGCAAGAAACAAGATAAATTGTGTGTTTGTTTTACAGTACCTACTCATTTATAAAAAGGCTTTGAGCCTATTTTAATTATGACATTATATTCTTTCCCCAAGCCAGGTCCCGATAGAATTTATTTTTAAGCTTTGGTTCCAATGAGAGGTAAAACACACTCTGCTGGAAGAAAACCTGGTGTGTGTCTTTGTTGACAGGGTGCCATTTCAAACTTATTATATTTGAACTCAATTATGTAGGAAATCAAGATAAAGCAAATGCAGCCAGATAGCTCCCAATTATTCTGACTTTACAAGAAATGCGCAGTCAGCAGATATTTGCTGTTTACATTTCACAATAACCAAATCATGCATTTGCAGCCTTCTGGAGGAAAATGCTAACTATTCTTCAAACAGCCACCTGACAATCGAGGGCTGAAACACATATTCTGACCCAGAAGGAGACATCATGATGGCTCTCCACTGGCTGTATTAAACAAAAGCTCCGCAAGCATTTGGTAAATGGGTGTGAGAGTCGAATCAAGTTTAGGTTCACATCTGGTGGAATATGGCACTACCTTACCCAAGGGTCGAGGAGCAGAAGGGTTTGGAGGTTATAAATAGAAAACACACACACATACACATAGAGATATTTAAGCCGGACCCGGTCAGTTTCAGTTTACTAACCTAGAGCTCTGTTCAAAGGAAGCAGAGAAGCCGCACGTCCTCTCCCACCTTTCCATGGTTCTCATTCAGTGTCTTCTCAAACCACCTGTACTGATCCAACCCATTCTCAGATAAAATAATTTTCTTGATAGAAGTAGTCTCAGCTGAGCTTTGATTTTTTTTCAGCATTGATGTCTAGAATTTTCCTCTTTAAGCCAGACACAGCAACACAAAACTGCTGCTGAGGTCTTTTGTTTTCCCTCCTCTCAAAGATGAAGCATGCAGCACTTCTCTCTCTCTCTCTCTTTCTCTCCCTCTCTCTCTCTCTCCCTCTGCCTCTCCCCCTTTCTCCCTCTCTTCCTCTCTCGCTTAAGCTCTCCGTTTCTTCTTCCCCACCCCCCAGCAGCAACCTCACTGGATTCCCGTTCAGTCAGGGTCATTTACATCTCTCAGCATGAGAACCTGTGTTATATACACGCCTGTCTCTCACTTTTAGGTTTCCTCTGGGAAAGGGGGGGCAGGGAGGGCGGTTCTAGTTGAAGTCAGGTGACCCCTCCGTTAAAAGCCAGTGAGATGGATGGAGTGTGTGAATTTTAATATACACACAGGCACATTTACATTACAAAGCAGCAACAAAAATCTAGTTCCTGGAGATTAGGCATTTTGGGTTTTACTTTCATAGCCCCCCTTCAGCAATTAAGAAAAGCTAGGATAGTATAATGGAATGTAATTAAACTTTTCAGTGTTAATAACAAGGCTGCATCCTTTCAGAATCATTCAAATGAACAATTCTTTAAAACCTGTAAGCACAAATGTTGTTGTTTTTTTTTTTTTTATGGTGAGAGTCATAGAATATAGTCATTTTAATTTTTGCACACATTTTTCTAATTGGCCTTTTCTTCAACAGCTAGTTCTACTTATCTCAAAGTTAAGGACCATCAAAAAAGGCACTCAAAAAAATATAAAAAAGTCATGTGAAAGAAAAAATAAAGTGGCAGAAAACCACAGTTACAATAGCATGGCTAGTAAGAAATGGACTCCTATTCTGGAACTAGATTCATTAAAGAGTAAATGTTAGCTCTTAGGCAAATAACTTTTCTCTTCTCTGCTTGAGCATCCTGTCTTAAAATAGAAATAAATGTAATAAATGTTATCAAGTTCCCCCACATTTCCCCCAGTCAGGCAAGCCTGGCAAAGAAGGATGTCCATTCATGGTACCAGGTATAGAAGCAAATGGAAAAAATGTGTGTTAACCTAGTACAGTGTTGAAGATAAATTCATAGTCTACAGACCTAGACCTTAAAAAGCAAATTTGCCACCACCTTTTTCCCTGCTCCAGAGTTTTCACAATCGGGAACATCTCTTCTATATGTCTTTAAATAGGAAAAAGATGCAACCTGCTCTCAGGAACACTGCAAAAAATAATAATAAAATAAAAGAGAGAGAAAGACAATCTCCACAAACTATTTTGAGCACTCAAGATAAAAAAAGTACTCTATAAAGCTAAATGATAAGTAATTAAAATGAGAATCAAAAACTTTAGTGAGATCTGGCATCTAGGGAAGAATACAATTGGCCTTTGGTGTTCTAACCGTGGATTCTTGATTTCAAGAGCATGATGATACCAGTACCTCAGTAAAAGAGGAAAATAGTGGGAGGGAGAGCTGACATAGAATCGCATTATCTCTGCCATGAAAGTTAACATTTCTAAATCTTACAAAACAGCTTCTCCCTCTCCCTGACATCATTGTGAAGCATGCAGCATTCTCCATCTGGGACTGGGTGCTCCAGCTGAAATACACCGAGTCCTTTCATGAACACCACTCAGGGATAGAAATGAAATAAGTAACAACTAGTCACTGCTCTTACTTGTTTCGTATTTTAAAAGCTTTATGTTGTGTGGAAAAAATATTCTATTTAAGCTTTTAAAATAAATTATATGCTAACCGGCTACAAATTTAGCTCCAGTTTGTGCTACAAAACTTGGCACCAAAACATTGGACAATTTAAAAAAAAAAAACTTCCCCCAAAAAAGTAAGTTGGTCTAGGCAAATTTAGAAAGACCTAACATTTTGTAGGTTAAAACACATGGTATTATTTTTTACAATCTCCTACAATAAAGTTAGCTGCTCTTTCTGCCTTTTATTTTTTCCGTTAGCATTGGGTGTTTTTGTTTTCCATTTACCCACATCTTTCCCCCATCCTCACTTCCTGGCCTTTCTTTGTTTGGCCATGGAGTCACTTTCCTTGAATGTGCAAAATTTTGGTGATGAGAGAGAGTGGGAAATTTGTCTTACACTATGTCAGGGAGTACTTGGGCTTTAAAACCCAATTCTAGTATATAATGTCTTCAAAGCTCCATGCTATTCTAACAAAGGAGGTAAGATGAACATGGACTGCATATTATTTATTATTAAAGTCAAGGGATCTCCATTCCAAGAGGCTAATTAAAACTCATTAATGGCAGGCCAGGGTGCAAAAAATTGACAAAAATAAATTAGCAAAAATGTTCTAGCAACTAATCCCAGCCATCTTCCAAAATGTCTTCCACAGCTCAAGGAACAAACTAAAGTACTAACAGAGTAGAGTGATCTTTACTCACACATCCATTCATTCAACCAATGATTATTGAGCCCTTCATTTAAGCTAAGCACTGTGCTAAGCACTGATGAATACAAGGTTAAATAAAAGAGACCGGGCCATTTTAGAAACTGAAAGTATGTACTGCTACCATAACATGGATGTGGTACAAAGTACTATGGAAGGACAGAAAAGGGAGAGAAGTTCTCCTTAGTAGTATGCAGGATAATTAACTAGAACAGGTGACATTTGAAGTGGGCATTTGGGGGCCGGCTGTAGCCCAGTAGCCCAGTGGATAGGGCACCGGTTCACCACCTGGGAGACCCCAGGTTCGGTTCCCGGGGACCTCTCCAAAGCGGGCAGACTGCCTTGAGAAGAGTAAGCCACCGTGGGTGGGGCAGAGCCGCCGTGGGCAAGGCAAAAAAAAAAAAAAAGCCGCCATGGGCAAGGCAAATCCACCATGGTCAGGGCAAGTCACCCACAAATGGAGCAGATCCACCCGTGAACGGAAGCGGAGCTGCCTGTGAACGGAAGTAGATGTGCCAGTCGCGGTGACCTGACTCGGCACGTTGCCGCAACGGGGGGAGACAGCAGACACAGAAGAACGCAGAGAAATGAACACAGCAAGAGCAAGCAGAAAGGGGGGGATATGTAACCAAAAATAATAATAATAATAAGTTTGTAATGTTAAATTACCTTAGGGGGCCGGCTCGATAGCCCAGTGGATAGGGCGCCGGCATACCACATGGGAGGCCCTGGGTTCGCTTCCCGGGGACCTCTCTTAGCGGGCAGACCGCCTTGAGAATGGCAAGCCGCCATGGGCGGGCCGGAGCTGCCGTGGGCAGGGCAAGAAGCTGCCACAGACATGGCAAGAGCCGCCACGGGCAGGGCAGGTCGCCCGCGGATGGAGTGCAGCCAGCCACCTGCGAACTGAAGCAAGAGCTGGCCGTGAATAGAAGCAGAAGCCGCCCACAAGCGGGGAAAGCCGCGCCTGCGCAGTGTCCACTCTCGGCACGTCACCGCAGCAGGGGGGAGGGGAGATATGTAATAAAATAAATAAATCTTTAAAAATAAATAAATAAATAAATAAATAAATAAATTACCTTAAAAAAATGAAGTGGGCATTTAAGAATGTGTCCTTTTTCTAGGTAAGAAAGCAAATGCAAGGGGATTTCAGGCAAAGAGCCACAAAATGCACTGCCAGGGACTTGTGTGCTGTGTAGTATGGCGGGACTACAAGGTGCTTGGGGGAGAATGGTGGGAAAGTAGGTTGAAGGCTTGAAGGCTTTGCCTGAGTGTGTTTTACCTGAGACAAAATGGCAAGTTATTTAAGGCTCTTTGGCTAGTAAATAATATGTTTCACAAAGGTTATTTTGGCAGAAATGTGGAGGTGGATTAGAGCAATGTTTCCTGGGTTTCATTCCAAACCCGGAGCAAACGTCCAGGAATGTCTATTTTTAACAAGTGCCCCAGTGATTATTATCATCAGGAATTTTTTGGAAACATTGGTTTTGTGGTGGCTCACCACCTTGGCTGGGCAACTAGAATCACCTGTGGAGTTTTTGAACTATCAAACTCAGGCACTTCTACAGCAATTAGACCAGAATATCTGGGGATAGAACCCAGAACCTTTGTTTTTAATCTCCTCAGGTGATTACAATGCAATCAAGGTTGGGAAATGACTGGTTTAGGGAAAGGAGAGATAGCTGGGAAATAGAACATTTAGAAGCTGTTGTGGAGGATGTTTGGTTGAAACAACAGAAATCTAGTAAAGCTAGCCCAAGTAAAGGGGCATATATGCTACCAAAATGTGTAATCACAGACAGACAAGAGAAGCACAGCACCACCAGGCCTCACAGGCATTGAGGCTGAGGAGACAGTAAGAATCGAGAACTGCTCCCCACCACCCACCCCCCTGCCTCTCAGGGGCTGTATGATCTCTCTCCTTTGATTCTTCTGTCTCCTATTCTTAACCAGCATTCTCTTCTTGCACATGGTCCAATATGGTATCTCATCAAACCCAATGTCACATAGAGACAATGCACTCACCAGACAGGAAGCTGCAGCTTCTAGGGTCTCTTCGTCAGTTCTTGAGTCAGAGGTTAGAGACTGGGTGGATGGGTAAATTTCCTTTGCCACTGATCCAATCAGCTAGAGCTGGAGTGATCACATGCCCCACATCCACTTTGCAGGGACCGTGGGCAGGGTGGACACACCAAAGCATGTCAAATACAGAAACAATTGTCCAGGCAAGAGAGACTTATGAAAGCTTGAGTAGGCCAGTATTAGAAGAAGCGAAAGTTCCCAGTTGCTTCTCAGAGGGGGACCTGGCAGAACCTGGCAACTAACTAGATATGGGGGTAAGGAAAAGAAAGAGGCACTGCTGCGGAACAAACATACCTTCACCTACTGCAGATGCCACATTTATAATGCAGCAACCACCAAAGGAGTCTTCTGTTTGACTAGTTTTAGGTCTACAACTTAAGAAATACATGGAAGTCCAAATTTCAAAGAAAGCTCAAAGTCTAATAAGGAATATTAGGCATAAGAGGAGAGTTACGCAGAAAGTTTTATACTCAAGATCATTATTAAGCCAAATGAAAAACTTCTGCTTTTTTTTTTTTAGATTTAAAGTAGAGATTTTTACATCAAAGTTGTGAACACAGAATCTGTTATAAATGTGCTTATTTGGCAGCATGAAATGCCTATATTAAATTATATATAGCAGTTTATGTAATCTTATGTTATATTAGGTGAAACCTTTTGTCCTATCAGGCTGAACTCCCTTATCTCTCACAACAGGTTCATTCTCATATGTGTGCCTTTCGTTCCCCTTCCTGAATGGCCTCCCCTTCCCTTTTTCCATCTCCACTTTATCTATCCTTCAAGGCCTCCTTATATCATCCACATGAGTCTCTTGAGTAGTTTATGCTTAAAGGATATAGATATTACAAGCAGCAGTAGGGATAATAAATTAATATAAGGTTCATTATTAAGGGATACTAAGGGACTTGGCCCTTTTAATTCTCTCAATAACTCTATGTGGTACTATTAGCAGCATTTAACCATTGAGGGAAGTGATGTCTAGAGAAACTAAATTCACCAAAGGTCAGAAAACTAATGAATGGCAGATCCAGGATTAGTCAGTCCTAAAATACATTGTATCATATCTTATTCCTTATTTATCTGGAACCCCATATTCAGCAGTTTACTTTACCAATGGGTAATGTTTTATCGACTTGACTTCCCTCTTCTGCATAGCAGTCAAAGGTCAAATTTGGGAGCTAGAGTGTCTCAGGGTTCAAAACCCTTCTCTGCCATTTCCTAGTTGTGTTTCAACAGGAAGACATTTGACCTCTCTGTGCCTCAGTTTCCAGACCCATCTCATAGTTTCATTGTGAGGCTCAATTAAGTATCCATGTTAGGTATTTAATGTAATGCCTGGAAGTACTCAGTAAATGTTAACTATTATTTTTTATTATGGCTATTGCTGTGTTAACAAATGAGAAGCAACATTTCCATGTATACCCATGTGAGTGTTCCTTCTCATTCAGAGACACTTTGGGGGTGGAAAAGCCACTGACTCTGTGTACTATTATGTGTAGTTTACACAGCTTTCAATGATTCTAGTTTACAGAGCTACTGTTGATTGGATCAAATTAGAAAACTTCACTGACTACTTTTTAACTAATCATGAACTCCATATATTGCTTTATTATTAGATCTATAGTGGATGGTCTCTTGAGACATATGTGACAGCTTCCTGGCAGCCAGCAGGTAGAAATTAAAAAGCTAGCCCTTGGATTTTTGCAACAAACTAAATCTTAATTCTTCTTAAAAATCAATTTGGCATGCTTTACATATAGACTACTGTTTTTTTTTCAAAATATGTATTTCCAATATTTCGATAGAACATTTCCTTACATTCTGAGATTATATTTCCTGGCAAACAAAATTTCTTTTAGGTATGTAGTTAACTGTGTGTTTAGGGTAAATATGGTATCACGCTCTTATAAAATCAAATCCTTATAAACAGTAGCTCTTTTCTGACAATAAGAAAAGAAATTCTGTGTGAGATTATGGCTACCACATTTTGCAAACTAAAGACAAATACAATCTCAAGGAAATTCTCTTCTTATATTTTCAAGTATATAAATTGTTGATCTTTATAGGAAAATAGCCTGCTGCCGATGATTCTTTCTGTATTTGTGTATTGTGTGTTGTGACTAAATGATTAACGTATTACACTGTTGACCTTTGGGTGTGTGTGCGGATTACTTTGGGGTTGGCAGCTATAGTTAGTATTTGCAGAGCCTGTAACTATGGGAAACTTTATCTTCTTGCCTCATGGGCTGCATGACAGTTTTCATCAGAAGCAGCTCACCTCTTTTGTCTGCTTCATGCCAAATGAATGCATTTTCAGTCACTGTCAAAAGTATGCTGTTATATTTGGAGATGGTTAGATGCATGTGTATGCATGCATAATATCACAGGGCGTGGCTCAAGTTTGATTACCCCATTCTAAAAGAAGAAAAGCAAAACCAGAAAATTCCTGCTTTGGATTTTTCTTTAGCTTTGACTAACCAGGCAAAAGCAGGTGCTTTAAGAAAGGCCTTTAAATATAGCACAGTGTTGAAGACACAGGGCTTTTGCAACCCTGATTTCATCATTTCTTAGTGTGCAGAACTAGGCAAATTACTCATCTGTAAAGCAGGAATGATAATGTCTTTTGCATAGATTTGTCGGGCGCTAAATGAGATAGTGCATGTTAAGTGCTTAGAACAGTGCCTTGGACATCATCTCCACCCCCACCATCATCACCACAACCGCCATCATCACCACCATCATATCACGATCTTTACCATCATCACCCTCACCATCCTCCTCCTCTTCCTCTTCACCAACATTTACCACGTACCAGGCACTGCTTTAAATAAGCACACAATAGGGAAGCGGCTGTGGCTCAATTGGTTGGGCTCCCGTGAAGGCAAGCCGGCCCGTGTGGCCCGGTGGGCTGATGGCCCGCGCGGCACAGTGCTGGCACAGCAAGATGACCCAACAAAGGGAGACAAGCAGACACAGAAAAACACAAAAGCAAATGGACACAGCGAGCACAAGCAGCAAAGGGGGGATAAATAAATAAAAAAAATTATATCTTTTTTTAAAAAGCACACAATAAATAGCAGCTTCCATGATTATTGTTATATTTCCTTTTCTGACTTTGAGCTCATGAAATTGCATATTTGGAGCCAATTACCCTGATATAAAACAAACGATCATGCTCTAATGGGCCCTAGTCAAAGTAAAAACAAGTCTCAGGAACAGACCTTGCCCTTGGAAGGTCTCCCTCGATGATTTCTCAGATCCTGCTCATGCATTCCTAACCCACATGTGAATATGCTTCATATAACTGAACAGACCAAAGCATATAGAAGTATTTTCTGTAGTGAGTGGGCATGAATAAATTCCATTGTTGATAGCTGTCCTTTATGGCTCTGCATTTCTGATATCAGAATACGTCTTCCCAGTTCTGACTGCTGCTAAATTGTAATCTTTCATTTTCTCCAGAGGCTCATACTTTTTTACAGCCCTCTGTCTATTTACCTTACTTTGTTCAACCCAGTCAGATGGAAACTTGTGGAATATATGGGGTCTCCTGTACTATAAGACATACTTTGCCCAGGTTGAGCCTAGTCTAAATTGTGAAGTTAGTGCAATTTGTTGTCCATACCTTCCATCTTTTCTTGCCCTTTAAGCCACTCAGTAGCGCTTTCCCCATTCCCTTCAAAGCTCTATCTGTTTTTGATTCTCACCTATAACAAAACCAAAATTCAGTGAGAATACACTGTGTAAATTTGTATGTGTTACCTAAAGTAGGGGTACTTATTGTCTTAGCAACTTTGCATGGTTAGCACAACCTCATAAACTAAAACATTCCTTGGAAGTAGAAGCTAAAAATAATTTCTAGAACTTTTAAACTATATCCTAAAACATGTTTATATAAATGAACTGTACTCAACTGGGCATATCTCTTTAAAAATCCAATTTAAAATCAGAGTAAGGGAAAATTAATAGGGTAGAAGCTATATACTCTGACCTGACTGTTCTAGCACTGGGAAAAAAGGGCAGTGAGGAGACAGTGTGGTTTTGAATTGTAAGCCCATCACAAATTGATTGTGTGACTTTGGGCAAGATAGCTTAATGCCTATAAACCTTATTTTCTCATCTCTCTAATACAGATAATAATATCTAACATTTCAGGTATATTGTGAAAAATAAATACAATCATGAAATTGCTAGCACAGAATCTGGCACATAATAGGCTCTCAGGAAATAGTACTTTCCTTATTGCCTTTCCTAAGTAGTCAGTCACCTACTGATTAGGTGCTGTTTTACAAGGTTTGATCATCTTCCATGGGTCACCTGATGGCTCACATCTCTTTAACTCACCTGATGTTTTTATTAGTTTCTTTTAGCCTAAGTGGTTCAAGTATGATTTTCTCTTGCAGAGGGTCTAAATTTTAGTCAAGTGATCTGGTTTCCCCAAGGAGCCAGAGCAACTTAATAAAACCAAAATCAAGTTAAACTGGGTTGAGAAAGAAGGAGAAGGGAAATGGTTAAGGAATAAAGAGAAGAGAAAAGGATAGAAGAGAAGGAAGAGAGAGAAGAAATAGTTACCTGCTATACCAGAGACCAGAAGATGACTAAGATCTACCGGGATTCGGGGAACCTGGTCTTGGACCATTCATTTAGGGTAAATGACCTTTTCTATGAAATGAGGACACTGAACTTTCCCCAAGATCTCTTTCATCCCTTAATTATTACTTTAATGAGACTAAGTAGTAAAACATTTCTTAAAAACCCTCAAACTCAAACCCTATTAGTGCATGATCCTGGAAAAGATGGGCTCATATTCACACAGTCTGACCTGATTTTATGTTAGACACTGGTAGGTGCTTTACCTACATCATCACATTTAATCTCTATGGTGGTATTAGCATCCCCACTCTTACAAAGGAAGAATTTTGGCTTCGGTGAGTTTAAGACTTTCCCAAGATCAAAGAGTCCAAAGGACAGAGTAGGGATTAACAACACCTTTCAATAAAAAGCCTCAGGTACTCCTTACTGCATCATGCTGTCACCCTCTGGGACAGTAATTGGGAATAAAGCCATAAAGAAATCAAACGTTTATTGAGTGACTCTGCAATGATATTTAGATGTGACCAAAAAAATGCTATATGGCAGTAGCATGCTCATCAATGTTTACCGATTGGCTCTATGGAAAAAAAAAACTGATTTGTAGTATTTGCCATTTTTTATAGTGTAAATACTTCCACCATGGCTGATTTCAAGTCATCAATTTAACGTCACTGAACTGGAGTTGGGAAGAAATGCACACAAATGGCTCTTTCCAGCCAGTGTTTACTACTCAGTTTGAGTGTGTGTGTGTGTGTGTGTTTATGTTTTTGTAAACATGAATTTATGTCACCTGAACTTTCGTAACAAAAAATAGAAAAATAAAAGGGTAAAATATCAGTGAAAGTGCTTTTTCTCATAGGTAACAGTAAGTACGAATGTCATGTGTTTCGATTATACCCTAATCAGGTTGCTTTTTTTGCCAGTTATGCAGATTGCTAATCTATCTCTTTAAATTTCAAAATATAACTGCCAGTAATGCTAGCAAATGAAAGGAAACAAAACCCAGAGCTCTCAATCTTGACATTGTTACTTCTTACCACACACTGGCTGGTTCTTGTATCGCTTTTGAATGAATACTTTTAGGATTTCTTATGAGATGTGTGAGATTTTCAAGGAACCCCAAGGAGGGTCTCCAGTAAACTGGTAGGTGACAAATTCAATATTTGTCAATACTGTCACCGCAAAGAACCATTCAGAAAACCCGAGGAAAGAAAGGAAAGAAAACTATCTGATGTTCCTGCATCCCTAATTCTGCAACTTTTTAAAATGCTATGACTGTTTGAATTCATAGGTGACTGACAAGTTGTAGGGAAATTGCATGTATAATTTACATGGCAGCTTGAGCAAGCAGGGAAGTTGTCATTTGTATAGATGCCTCACAAATGATCTTCAGATTGATTGTTTAGGGAATGAGTTCTGATTGCTGAGGCAATTTACTAAATCTTATTCATTTCTCCTGATTGTGAGCTACAGAAGTAAGGATATAGCAGAGGGTTAAATGCAAAGAGTTGTCTACGTCAGAAAATTTGCGCAAATGCTTGAATTGTTGCCCACAGAAATCTGCACCAACTCAACAAAGGAAAAAAATAAAGGATGGGTAAAGCATCACTGCTATTTACAGAGAAATGGGGTCTGAACTAAGGAAAAACTTCTCTTCTAAAAATTATGATAAAGGAGAGAAAATGCTCCTATAAATTAAATTGTTACCTACAGCACATTATACTTAATATCCGAAAGGGACAGCCTACATAGTAAAAAATTACATTAGAAAGTTAAAAAATAAGAAACAATGTTAGTGTAAAGGAAGAAATGATGCTTTAGGACTAAACTATTCATCAGGAAGAATATCCTAATAGGTTGGCAGTCTGCAGAACTGAGCACAGGAAAACAAACAAAAAAGAAAAAAAGAAAGAAAAAAAACCACTGGATATTACTGGCAGGAACTGAAGAATTTTCACTTTGAAATATTTAAGAAAACAATGCAAATATCCTTCTTCAAATTTTATTTTTCTTACCAATAAAGAGATAAGTTAGAGTAACTCTTTGGGGTTTTTTCTTATGTAACTCTTTGTAACTCCACATTGCTCAAAGTCTTAGACAACTTCACAAAGATTAAAATGATGAAAATAAAATTAAAGTAAAGCATGATTCAGATTTTTTAAAATTTGGGGAGTCTCTGAATTTTAGATTGTCAACTTAAGAAATAGAGTTCATATCTAATGAAGTTAAAAAATAGCACAAAGGTGAGTCAGAGCTGTGGTATCTCCAACTCAGGAGAATGTCAGGAGATAACTTGAAGTAGAGCTAATGGAAAATGAACAGAGGAGAGGAAGGATTCACCATAAATTCCTTAGGTAGAATAAATGTGTCTTAGTAAACAAGTGGATACATGTTCATGTACAAGAATGATTTGAAGGTAACTAGATTTTAGCTTGGATTGAGTGGGTCTCACTTCCCATTCTTCCTTGTCTCTACTCCATGTCACTTATCCCAACACCTTACATCCCATACTAGTGAGGGGCAGGTTAATCCTGAAGGGGTGGGGAAGAAATGAGCTTGATTTAGAGCATTTTGAGTTTCAGGATGTCTTAGTTTTCCAGGGTGCTATGACAAATACCACACAGTGGGTTGGCTTAACCAACAGGAACTTATTGGCTCATGGTTTCTGTCTGGCTAGCAATCCTTGGGGTTCCTTGGCTTGTGTCCTTGTGCCATATGGCTATGTCCTCTTCCCAGACCACTGACTTCTGGCTTCTGGCTCTTCCCGTGGCTTTCTCTCTCTCTGTCTGAATCTCTTCTGCTTACGAAGGACTCCAGTGATCCAGATTAAGGCCCATCCTGATTCAGTCGGCCACATCTTAACTAAAAATAACATCTTCAAAAGGTCCTATTTACAATGGGTTCACACAACAGGAATGGAATTAAGATTAAGAACATGTTTTTGTTTTTGTTTTCTGAGATACATAACTCCATTTACCATGAGGACCTCGCAGAAATTCAATTGGAGAAGTTGAAGAAATTTTTGTAAATCAGATTCTAGAGCTCAGGATAGAGGTCAGAGCTGGAAATGTAGGATTAGGAACGACCCAGGACCTAAGTGATGCTACTAGTTTACCTGGTAGGAATTGATGACATCATCTAGTTAGAGACTAGGAGTGAGAAGAGGGGAAAGGCCAATATTTGAGGACTGAGAAAAAGATTTGGAGCCTTTAAAAGACATTGAAAAAGATAATGAGGGAGAAGAAAAGTAGGGGGCATTGATCAACAATGTGAAAGACTGCCTGTGGGTCGAGCAGATAAAGCCTGGGGATAAAGGTTATGGATGTGGGACTTGAGAGGATTTTTTTGTAAACTTTGAGAGTGCTTCTAGACAGATAACTCTGAAAGACTAGAAAGTGAGAAAGCATATGTGTATGTATGTATATGTATGTATATGTGTGTGTGTGTATATATATATATATACACATATATATATATATATCAGTGGCTTCTAAACCTGATTGTCACTCGGAATCTTCTTGGAAACTTTAAAAATACACATTCTTATGCCCCATTCCTGGAGATTCTGATTCAGGGAATGAGATTACATATCTAATGCCATTTCTTGAATTGCGGCTATCCTTTTTAAGACCCTTGCTGTATTGAATTTTCTCATTTTTGTTCTCTTCTTTCAACTAGTCTGCAAACTTAAATTCAAGGATATATGCTTCTATTTCCCCCACAACACCTAGCAGAGAGCCTGAAAAAATAATAGGTACTCACTAATATGTTTTACTTAATTGATCACCTTACTACTTCTCTTTAAGATGAAATCATCCAGGTGATCATTTACAATGCCTAAAGAGACTTAGATACATACTTGAATAAAGTTTGGAGTGTCATTTAATAGCAAAACAAATTTTGATGCTAAAATGAAATCTAAGGGGTGTCCTGAAATGGTCAGTAGAAAAAAAAAAGGTATGTTTTCCAGGATGATTCACGGCAGGTCGACTTTATTTTTGGAGGATGTTGATTTGATTTGTAGATGGTTGAATCTGTCACTCTGAAAGTGTATGTGTGTTCACATGATGTAAAAGAACATAATTATAGCTGTCCCTTGATAACCTATTCATTTACAGTGCTATTTTGGAAACAGTAAGTTTTTAATTGGTTTCCTATGTTTGGGGAAGGAAGTTCCACTGTTTTGGAGCTCTGAGCTTTGCCCCCTATGGATTTTCTCCATTGGAATTCAATAAAGTGTAAATGAATGACAATGGGTGAATTCCCAAGATGCCCATTGCCAGCACTCAGACTGAGGAACTCCCCTTCCTCAGACAACCACGCCTCCCAGCACTCAGTCCCTGGCCCTGTTTCTAGAGAAAGGCACAATACTGATGAACACCTTTGCTCATTGTTAAATACAAAATAATTACTGTTGTAAAATCTCATTTAATTTTAAGAGTTGAAGAAAACTCACCATATTTCTATTCTAGCACACAGGCTGTGGCCTACTTCTCCAAATTGTTAAGCACAGAGATGCAGATTTTATTTAAAGAATGTGGAGATACCTTTTCTTTCTTTCTTTGACTCTAGGTAAATTTTTCCCATCAGGGAAAAGATAAATTCACCCCATGTTTCTTGACTGATCATATTAATAGCATTGATACAGTGTATCTGGGAGCTGCCAAAGGCATTATCTAATCTGATCATAATAACTGACCAATCAGGTAGATAAGGCAAGTGATAATTCCAGTTTTTCAGGCAAGAAAGCTGAAGTTCAGAAAGGTTAAGATTAAATATAAACCGGGTAAAATGTGTTTTTCTCTCTATATTTTTCTTGCCATTAAATAATGCAATAACTAAGAACATTTTTTTTTTCAACATTCAGGCATGGATGGTGCCTGAGTTAACAAGATAAATAGACTTTTTCATGCATATTAGTAAAGTTGTTTTTAAAAAAATATTTCTATAACCTTCCTTTTACACTTATATCTTTATGTTCCTTAATATAAAATGTGCACAAAAATTCAAGCTCACCAAGCAAATAATAAAGTAAATTTATTACCCTACAGCTTTGCTGTAACATAAATTTGAAGCTATCATTTAACTTTGGAAAATCAAAACAAAATGAAACTAATTAAAATATTTTAAAATGAGATTTAAAAATCTACATAAAAGGAAGGCTTTTAATTTTGTTCTGTTCCAAGTTAGCTAGTTTCAAAGTAAATTAGGTTTATGCAAGCTTGATTTTGCAAACAAAATGGAGATTGAATTCTTTTATTTTAGAAAATGTATTTATTGACTTTTATAGGCTGATAGTACCAAGTTGTGTCAGTGTATTATTTTAATTTCTACAAATTTGGGAAAATCTTAAAAGGTAATAATGAAAAGAATTTACAGATTAGTATTTTTAAAGCCATTGAATTGAAGAGCTGTTAACAAAGCTTTGTACAATGAATTGTCTATTTTGCCATCATGTCAAAAACACTGCCTATACCACTGAGTTTTCCTCTCTGGACATGTATACAACTTTTTTTAAAAAAAACTCTATTATTTATTTTCTTTTTTGAGGATTTAAAACCATGTCATTTACTCACGTAATTGCTCCTTTCTTGACCATATCGTTACTCCTTGCTCTTGAGAAAGCCATGCTATTTATTTCTCATCTTTCCTGTCTTGTAGGCGAATCATCGAACTTATCTGAGCTAAGTATTCAGATCTACAAAGTGAAAAGTTGG
>PVKH010012586.1:0-17214 GCA_004027955.1 Chaetophractus vellerosus
TGGCAATTAACGCCCCACTCACAACTCAATCATGCCCAGATGAACAGATGAGCCTACAAACACAATCCAATTTATATTTTTGGAATTCACAATCAATTCAAACTCAAACCACCACACAAGTGTCATATGCTCTTCTAGGCTCTGGACAAGATAGAGTGAACAAAACTTAAGTCCTGCCCTCCTGAATCTTCATTCTAGTTAAGGTTGGAAGGATGAGGAAACAGATACATATAATAATTTAATATGATTTGAAATAATAGTGTGATAAAGGAAACCAGAACAATAGAGCAATAGAATAAGGAGGTGGGAGTAGCTGGCTCCTTTTGTCTAGGGTGATCAGAGACATGCTTGACACTTAAATAATGGAAGAAGTCAGATGGATACATAGAGATTTGTTGAATAGCTTTATAGGCAGAGGGAAGAGCAAGTGCAGAAAGACCATACTTGAACCAACACCGGTCACCTGGGAGATTGTTAGAAATGTTGAAATGAGAATCAGAATCTGCATTTTTAACACGATCCTCAGGTGATTCATAAACCCATTAAAGTTTGAGAAATACTGGCCTAAGGCACAAAGGGGAGAGTGGAAGGCAAAAACGAGATCAGTGCAGAGCCTTTATAAGACATGATTAAGACTTTGTGATGAGATTTGTATTATCTGCAATTTTATATTTTAAGTAGAGGATAGGCTATAATTTAAAATGAATAAGATACAGGTATTCTCTGAATTTAAAATATATAAGAAAGTTATATAGAAATTAATATTATATATATTTATATTGTTTTCAGATTTTGTTGCTGTTCTAAACTTATTTAACCCATAGCCATCTTGGGAAAGATTTAGCTTATTATGAAAGCTTCTCTTTTATTCAGGAAAGAAAATAGCACCAAAAAAAGCACTAATTTTTATGTATTAAAACCCAGCTATTGTTGTTCCTTTATGTCACAAGGTGGCCCTTGTTCCTAATGATAGCAGTGTGGTGACCTGGAAGTTTCTGGCAGTGCTTGGTGGAAAGACTGGGTGTTAGGTTCAGGATAGGGTAAATGGGAGAAGCCCAGCAACTAACACTTGAGAGGGAAAAAGCAAGGGGAAGAGAATTAAAATACATTAAGGCAGTGCTTCTACAGCTTTTCAGCCCTCTGCAAGAGTGAAATATCTTTGATTTCACTTTATGCAAATTTTGCATTCTTTATAGAATGTGTTTTATTGTTAATGACCCTACAGAAAGATAAATCATATTCACTCTTTGGTTTTTAAAACCTTGGAGATGCAGGGCAGTAAAGGTAGAGAGGGATGATATACTGTATTCCTGTGGTCAGGCAGGCATATTTGAATATGGAGGTTAAGTAAGTTCTCCTTTTATACTTTAAGGACATCTTGAACTCTAAACTGAACGGAAAATTCAACAAACATCTTCAGCCATCTTCAACGGTACCTGAGTGGAGAGCAAAAGATAATGACCTACGACTACTGCTGACAAATGGAAGAATAATTAAGTATGTAAAGTAGATCAAAGAATCAGATTAATTTTCAGTGGATTCCCTTTGTGCATTAAATCCCTAGTCCATATTATTCACAGCTGACTGAAGTGTGCAAATATATATATTAAGGGAGAGTTGGATACTGTTTGGCTCCATAGTCTTGTACTGTTTTCCGGCTTGACTGTTTTCCCCCTTATGTCACAGAGATGAGAGACAGCCCTTCACGGATCAGAGTCTTTATACAGCAGATAGTGAAAATGAAGAGGATAAGAGAAGGCCAAAAAAGGCAAAAATGAAGAAAGAAGAGAGTTCAGGAATAGAGGGGATGGAGAATGAAGAATCTCAAAAACCACTCAACAGTATGTTTGTTTTAATGGTCTTTTTAAGATCTGTTCATTGGTAGTATGATAATATGTAAAGTAACTTGCTAACTTTAATGTTCTGAAGTTTGTAAGTAGTACTGAAATTTTGTATGTCTCTAATACCCCTTTGAAAAAAATCCAGAGTATTTCTGAGTAGTTCATCCATCAGGGGAATGCTGAATATGAATGCTGAGTAAAGCAGTGCTGGGTGAAGGTATTATTAGGAGGAGCAAGTGAATGGGGTCAATGCCACCCTCAGTCTAGGGAGAGAGGCTTAGAAGAGTCACCTGGAAGCTCACTCATTCTAAGGCTTTTATGCCAAATAATAAAACAATTGTGGGATTAATGTTCTCTGCTAATTTCATATATAATTTTAGCCACAGTATTTAGAATTCAGAGTAAGAAGACTTTAGATGTATATAAATAATTGATTGATTTGAAGTTATTAGTGGTTTAGTTAGCTTGTTTATTTTGGCCTTTTGACAAGAATGCCTCTACTTGGTTCTTTTAATTGGTTATCACTTTGGCAAAATAGTAACACCTCCTTCTTCTTGAGGTCTTTCTTCTTTCAATGAAGTCATCTTAATTTCTCAAAGTTTTGCAAACCCTGCCTTCTATTTTTTAAAAGTAGTTAAAATAAAAATTTTGGTACTTGACAAGTAAATGTTTCAGATAACTAACATTTCTTTATCCCATGTTTAATACTTCAGTTACTACTAATTCCAAGTAAATTTGGAATTGCTGTAGTAGGTTACTCTGCCTTTGTTCACATGCCAGGAAAAAGGCAGCTAATCAGTGGGAATTTATCAGATAATTGCTGTGTGGCCAGTGCTGCATGGAAGAAAAAAGCAGTGTTAAAGCCCAGCATGTAAGCTTGCTGAATTCACTATCTACTTAGATACTTTTTAGGTTTAGGAGAATTGTCTTTTTGTGTCCTTTTGAGAGCACGAATGCAAACAGGGAGGTGAAAAGCATCTTATAGCTAATTTTAAGTTTTGTACGTTTTTTTTTTTTTCCTGGAAAGAAATAATGGTCAACCCATCCAAATGAGGACTGTATAGTCATATTCAACAAATATCACCAATATCTTAAGAATATCTTGGTCAATTAGGGAAAAAGACCTTGAAAGGGGGGAAGAAGTAGAGAGGTGAAAGCAGTAAGAAAAAAGGATAGAGTGGGAGAGATGGAGAAACATACCAAGAAACTGGACAGATTTTAGTGATCTCCTCATTCATAAAATTTCAGTGACTTTTTCCTTTTCTCTTGTCTTCTCCCTTCTTTCTCAGGGTTTTTTACAAGTGTGAAATCAGAACTCAGGAATAGATCTTCAGAATATTCTGATATTTCTGATTCAGAAGACTCTGGACCTGATTGTACTGCACTGGTAAGCCTGAAGCTCTGTGACTTTTGCATTATTTGATGGGAAGATGACCACCTATTTATCTTGACCTAGGATTAAAGTAAATAGCAGCTCTTTCCAAAGCTTGATCTCTTTGACTTCTGTGGCACAGGTTCTTCACTGTAGTGGTAGTTATGCACACCAACTATTAAATGACTATGTTTGATAAATATAGTTTTTGTCTGGTTTTGGAGGGGATGGAAGGAGAGACTCTTCTGCTTATATTATTCTTATTTTTCTCATGTGTTATATTTCATTTTGCCTTAAATAAAACCTATATTGTATATTTTTAGTAAGGTTTTGTTTTACTGTAGTTACTGGAGATTTTCATTTGTTGATATGAAACAATAGAAATGATTCCATGGTAATTAAGATCAATTTTTCCTAAATGAATAGTCCTTCTGTTAGCTTGTACATATATAGTCTGATCTCTTATGTAGCTTTGCTTCCACTTAATTCTTAATTCTCAGAAAAATAATTTTACCACTGAGGAGTCTGAAAGTTCAGGTGATGAAAAGAAACAAGAAATAACATCAAACTTTAAGGAGGAATCTAATGTGATAAGGAACTTCCTTCAAAAGAGCCGGAAGCCATCTAGAAATGAAATTCCAATTAAAAGGTAGGCTTGCAGATGGTAGTAGACTTACTACATTGTGATGTAATGGTGTGAAAACATTTTTTTAGTTTTAAACTTTATTAAAACTTTCATCAGAAAAAATAGGCTCTTGTTTTTTGATTATCTGCTCTTTAGGGAATGTCCTACCTCGACAAGTACAGAGGAAGAAGCTATTCAGGGCATGCTGTCTATGGCTGGGTTGCACTATTCCACATGTTTACAAAGGCAAACTCAAAGCACAGACTGCAATGGTGAAAGAAACTCTCTCCAGGATCCCAGCAGCTGCCACAGCAGTAACCATGAGGTTAGGCAGTTGTATCGCTATGATAAACCAGTGGAATGTGGTAAGAAACATCAATTATCAGTCTCTAAAAAGTAACATATAACCCAACTTAATAGCTCTATAATCCTAGTTTAGGTTAGTGATTATGAATAAGGACTGTTTATTGCACACACTTAATTGAAAATAGTGTTAAGAATGTTGGCCACAAAAATGCATAATGCTAACAAGTCATGTAAGGATGCAAGTATAAGAACTCAAAATGTAAATTACCTGGGATTGAAAATTGTGTTCACTGCCATGATTTTACCATTGCTGCAGCAAGACAGTGGGTATTATTTCCTTTTACCAATAGTTCAGCTGATTGAAGTGGAAGGAATGTTTGGTCTCTTAGAATGTTCTGCTAAGCTTGAACAATCAACCTTTTTTCCTTTTATGGAAAGGGAAAACAAGGTTTGAGCTGTTTTTCTGTTTGAGGATATTTTCTCTCCTACTTGAAAGAAAAGTTTTTGGAAAGAGCAGGCTCAATGGCAATATCAGTGATACCACATAGTGTTTTCTGCCCTGTGCCTTTAGGGAAAATTTTTGTTTCCATAAAAGTCAGGAGGACTAGGGAGAAGAGGGCACTACATTAAAAATGAATGTGTATTGTAGCAAATGTTTATTCTCACATAGTTAAGTGTAATTATATCCCAAGAGCTTGACATTCAATTTCAGTTAATCCTTGAAACAGCACTTTGGTATAGGTAATATCAGAAAATAAGACTTTGTGAAGTTAATCTCACTTGCCTACACTTAACACAGGTATTATTCAGTTGTGTTGGAATTTGAACTCATGACCATCTGACCCCAAAATCCTTTGCTTACTTTATAAGTGGAAACTGATGTTTTGAAGAAGTTAAGTAATTTGCCTAAAGTTATGTTGGTACCAATATTCAAATGTGGGTTTGTCTGTCTTTCCTCTGTACCATTCTATCTCCCATAATCCCTTTGGTCCTTTGAAAAGAAAGCTTTTATGGTAATGCTGCAAAATTCAGGCATTTCCTTTGTTCTGACTGGTAAAATATACTAGTTTTAGAAAGTGCGCTATGTTTGGTTTTGCATCTACAGCAGATGGCCATAGTATTTGACTCCAGATCCTCCAGGATCTAGTACAAAATCTGTCATGTAAAGACAGTCTTTGGGAACCAGCTGTGGCTCAATTGGTAGAGCCCTGGTTTACCACATGGGAGGCCCCGGGTTCGGTTCCCGGGGCCTCCTTGAGAAGGCAGGCCGCCTCAAGAAGGCAAGCTGCCGCGAGCAGGCAAGCCGCCGCGCGGTGAGCTGACTCGGCAGGATGCTGCAGCAGGGGCAGACAAGCAGACACAGAAGAATGCAAAGCAAAAATGAACACAGCAAGAACAAGCAGCAAGGGGGGGATATATAAATAAATAAATAATAAATCTTTAAAAAAAAAAAGATAGCCTTTGAGAGAATTTTAAAAGTTAACATAATAGGTAGTGAGCTGTTGACTGTTTTGCTTTGCTTTTGAGGGGGAAAGGAGTATAGTGAGGACATGTAAATAAATAAAGAAATAATGTATTTATTTTTAAGTAAAATGTAAAAGTAAATTTGCTTTTCAATTTTAGGTAGTAGCCTTTTTCTTTAAGATCAAGTTTGTGTGACGATAATTTAAAGAAAACTTCTCTTTAGGATACCATGTGAAGACTGAAGATCAAGACTTGAGGAACTCTTCCTGGATTAAACAATTTGATACAGTTTCCAGTTTTAATCCTCAGGTATATTCCAGGTTTGAAACATTAAAAGAAGATTTAGAATTGTCGTTAACTTTGTTTTTACTTTTTTTTTTTTATCTGCAACTAGTTATCAACCACCAGATCTGAGAAGGCAAAATATTACAACTATATGCACATTTGATCAACTGTCTCATTGATAGAATGTGATCTGGAAAAGACTAGTTTGTTCAAGGAAGTAGTTAAAAATCACTAACTGATGACACCTGTAGGTTATGTCTGGTTAGAATGAAATGTGAAGGGAAGAATGGTACCCTGAAGATCCTTTTTAAGTCTCTGACATTGATTCTTGAACAGTTTTGGATACTAAATTTCTTGGATAATTTGATGACAGTTATGGATTCTTTTCCCAGAAAAATGTTCATCATAAACACTAACTTCCTCTTGTTTACATTTTCTCATGATTTGTAATCTTCCTTCCCCAAGACCATCATCCATTAGCTCCAGATTAATAACCCCTGTTGTAAGAGAAGAAAATATATGTCTTAGAATCCCAGTATGTTAATGCTTATACCAAACATAATGGACTAAAATAGCTTCTTGAAAAACCTAAATTCACCAGAAGCACCAGACCAGGAAAGGGATACAACCTTGTGCTGAACAACCTGGAAAATGGCAGCCAAAAAATCAGAAAATGCTAATGTGGCAGAGTGGGGCTCCTAAGCCTCCCTGACTCCAGACATACTTATGGAAGAAAGTAAATCAGCAAAATCAGATATACAAGTTCTCTCCATTTTGCCAAAACATTTACTGGTAGAGGTAACAAAGTGGTAAGTAGGCAGTTTAAGAAAACATGAAGAAAAATTTCTTGTGACTAAAAGCTCTCACATACCACTAAGACCTCAGCAGAAGTGGAAAGGGCCTCAACGTTTTTCCATCTACAAGAGTCCTGAGTTGAGTTGGAGGAGGATATTATATAGCAAGATAGACAGAAAGGACTGTAAGACTGTATACCCCTAAGTATTTAACATTGTTATCTCTGAATAATAGATTGTGGGTGGTTTTCTTTTATTTGATTGACTCATTTATATTTTCTAAATATTTAGCAATTACTATTATAATAGAAAAAGAGCCAAGTTATTTTTTTAAGGCAAGGCTTTGTGAATAAGAGTTCTTTCAACAGAAGGATCTGCTCCAGAGTCAGAGGTTAAGTAAGAAATCCTTTGCTTATTCAATGTATGATTTTGTAGTACTTCACTGTAACTGGCCACAAAGTTTATCACCTGTTATTAGCATTATAGCATTCAGTACTAAAAGTAAGCTCTTCTTTAAATCTAGATGTTGTTTTTATTGTTGACTTTGAAAATCAGTGAAGTAGAGGGTAAATGATTAGCAAGATCAGGATAAATGATTAGCAAGAAAACCAAATTACTTTTGCTTATAATCTATAGAGGTATTATAATGCCATGCAAAATCATAACAGTTATATCTTCATGCTCAAGAATATTTGTAAGAATAATGTGAAGCAAGTATTTTTAATATTTAATATTGTTTTTGAAACTTACTATGACCCAGAGTTAGGGGTTTGTTTTATATTTTGTATCACAACACACACACAGTTTCACAAAACAATTACACATGCTTACAATGTACTCTTTTTAAGTCTAGTCTATTCCTTTCTTCTTTTTAATGCCCGTCAGGGTCCTCTCAGTTGATTTCAAGATCTACCAATAGTGTTGTTGTTTCCTGATAATCTCCCCAGTAGTCTGAAGGAGGAGTTGTATTTAGAGAAAAATCAAGTTTGAGGCTCAGAGTCTAGGGACGTTTTTTTAAAGCAAACAAATTAAATATAGTGGAGGTGAACCTTATAGAAGTTAGGTTCTAAAAAAAGATAGTACATACCATGAGAGATATATGGGAACTGCGGTGGGTCTACATCTCACATGCATGTTCCCTGCCTAGCCTATGCTGCCCTCACTGAGTGGAATGGCAGGCAGATCCACTCTTCATGGTTAAATGGTTCTCTCTCTCTCCCTCCCTCTCTCTCTCTCTCTCTCTCTCTCTCTCTCTCTCTCTCTCTCTCTTTTACTTTGACTTAAGTTATGATTTAACTTAAGGAGCTGAGTCCTTTTGAACTATTAGGAATGAGATGACCATCATAAAGGGGTTGCCTTCTGTGGCTAATAGATGTTAAGAAAACCAAAGTTCTGTTGTCAGTCTTTTCTCTCTCTTGACTTTGCTCATGCATGGAGAGGTTAAATACCTCACTTAACTTAAACAGACCATAAATATTCAGCCTGATTTCCTTTCCTCCTCTTCAGGATCTAAACAGAGGCCAGAAATACATCAAAAAGGAAGGTTTATCAGAAATAAGTCAGAAGGTACAAAATAGAAATTATGTGGACAGCAGTGGTTCAAGCCTTCAGAATGGAAAGTATACACAGAATTCAAGCTTGATTTCGGGGCAATGCCAGCTAAGTAATGGCTGTCTAAGCCCAGAAAGGCCAGTTGGTGAAACTTCCTTTTCAGTGCCCCTTCACCCCACCAAGAGACCTGCATCAAATCCACCACCTATCAGCAATCAGGCAACAAAAGGTAACTTTACACATTTATAGACTAACTATATTTCTGACTGTGCATGTTGGTAATAGTGACAGTTTAGACATAGCCTCTGTGCTCAAAAAGTTGCTTACAATCTAATGCATTATGGACAACATAGTGATGCACTATGCA
This sequence comes from Chaetophractus vellerosus, assembly GCA_004027955.1. NCBI lineage: Eukaryota > Metazoa > Chordata > Mammalia > Cingulata > Chlamyphoridae > Chaetophractus > Chaetophractus vellerosus. The sequence goes on from PVKH010012586.1 coordinate 8,606, forward strand.
CAGGCTACTCTGAGAACAAAGAAGAAGGATGCCTAGTCCAACCCAAGAATCAAGAATGGCTTTCTGGAGGAGGAGGTAGATCCTGAAAAGGATGACAAAGTGTTAGCCATGCTGAGTTGGGGAAAATGACAGCCTAGAGAACATTGAAGGCAAAGGAGAGAGTGTGACCCAAGGTACAAAGACGAGAAACAGCATATGGTATATTCTTGAAATTGCCGTCAATTTTTGTTGCTGAAGTATAGTTTGATGCCATATACGTAAGTGTTGACGCTAAAGAGGTAGGCTGAGATCAAACTGATGTAGAGCCTTGTAAGTCTTGTGATGGAGGTTGGCCTTTTTCTTTACAGCAGTAAGATAGAAAGATTTTAAGTTGTGAGATTTCAGAAGTGTCACTTTGTCCATTCAGAACACCCAAAAGGGTTATCATATCCTTCTCCCTTTAAAAATGGAGTCTTCCTGGTGTTGTCTGTCAAGTACGCTTTTTTTTTTTTCAGGTATACTTTTAAAATCATAACTGATTTATACCATTGGTGTTTTGTAGGTAAACGTCCAAAAAAAGGAATGGCAACAGCCAAACAACGTCTTGGAAAGATCCTTAAGTTGAACAGAAATGGCCATGCACGTTTCTTTGTGTGAAGTAGCTGCTGTTGCAGCCACTCTTTCCTTTGGGGACCTGTCTTGGGGGTACAGGAGCCTGGAGCTTCCACTATCCCTCTGCCTGAAGCAGTCTGCATGTACAATAGAGAACACTGCCTGAAGAACAAAATGAACCTGATGCTGCATTTTCACTGTGCCACACCCACTCAGCAATAACCATTTTGGACCTGGTGGGGGAGAGGAAGAAGGAGGGTAGAACCTTAAAAAGAGACCTTGAACTGGAAAGGGTCTCTTGTCAGGGCTTGAATTTCATTTTGTTGTCGGTAGTGTCTTGATTTATTTTCAGTGGTAGGGTAAAGAATTATCAATAATTTATTTAACAGATTTTTTTTTAAAGTTAACAGCTTTTAAATTCTTTTTTTTTTAAGCTATTTATTTGGAAGATTTCTGGAGAAATATCTCACTAATTTAGATTTAAGAATGTGAAGGTTTTTAAATTATTTTTGATAGTGTATGTGTTACATGTGGGGAAGAGCCACAGTAACAGTAACTAGTCTGGACTCTTAAATTTGATATTCAGGTTAAAGTCTTAAACAGGGATTTGATGCATTAATTATTTTAAATTAAGATGTATATGAAAATCATTTTATTTTATATATTTCATGTGTTTTTTATAAGCTATTAGCTTCGCTTTTGCTAACATCCAAGGTGCATACTGTTATCCAGGTTGATTACCTTATATCCCGCCTTCCCTCTGCACTCTCCATCATTTTGTGACAACCCAATAAGACTCTTCTCTTTGCAGGGAAACACTTTCATAGCCAATGTGTAAGAACTACATAAAAGATCCCATGTTTTTAATTTCGTTTGGCATTATGATTTCCTCTTAAATATAAAAAAATAGGCTTTTGCATTTTCATTTCTGCTGATGATATATGGGTCCCAAAGAGAAAAGCTTTAATATCTTTTTCCTACTTGTGGGAAAAGTATTATAAGTCTGGTTAAATTGTCATGTTTGTATTTTTCAAATACATTTGTAACCACAGTGGATCCTCTTTATAATGCTGGTGTTGGAGGATAGGACTGACACCTGCCATATAGGTTATATTTTATGACGCTTTTATTCTGTGTACCTAATTTGTTGGAAAATATGATTTGACTTACTATATTCAAATCTGCATAATAATAAGCCGTAATTTAATAGTATTATATTTTGTTGTTGTACAGAAGTAAGCACGTTGGAGTAGATTGTGTGTGTGTGTGTGTGTGTGCGCGCGTGTGTTTATTTCATAACCTTCTACAGAATTAGAAGTAATTTGGAGTAAAATGGGTGCTTTTTGCAGTTTCTTCCATCTGTCTATCCCAACTTAACCAGTCCATATTGAGGTTAAGTATCTGGTTGAGCTTTACGGTAAGCATTTATCTCTTTTATGCACAATTTTTACTAAAGGCCAGTTTTCTGTTGCTTGTAATAGCTTATGTCTTCCTTTTTTCTTCCCATGGCATAAAAATAAATGATTTCTGAGGGTGGGGTGGAAATAGTCCCAATTCTGACGATAAAGCATTTTACAAGGTCCTACAAAAAGCATATAGGCAAATAGGATAAAATTTATTTTTATGGAGAAGAAATCTGGCCATAATATGGATTTGTCTTTTTTATTCATCAAGGTAGCCAGACTTTCCCTTCTGTATTAAATATCACTTAAGAGCTAAAGAAAGAAAATCTATACCATCATCTTTCATGGTTACATTCAAATATGTATTTCCAAAGAAATATTTCTTACTCTGTCTCCATTCCAAGATTTCATGCAATAAATCCAAAATAGCTCATGATTTAGCCTTTCTGGTCCAGAGTGACTTGGCTCAAGTCTGAATATTATGTGGGTGTCAGAAAGAAAACTCTTTATGGAAATTCCAAATATCTATAAATGACCCACTTAAACTCTGTCTACACTATGCCAAAACTGTTAAGAAATAATACTGTCAGTCATTTGATTGGCCATCTTACCTCAATGATGTAAAAAATTTGGATTTGACTGATTTCTTTCACCTACCTTCCCACCCTGCCCCGCCCTACTATATATATTGTGATGTTTTGGTTTTCTGTAGACACTGTTTTTTGTGTTACAGTATATGTAAGTTTTTGTTGTTGTTTTGGCTTAAGAAATAACTATAATTTCTTTTCCTAGTTACATCATGACCTGGGTTCTTTTTTTTTTTTTCACTTTTCACAGCTCTAAGTATTTTTAGTTACCTGATTTTTTTATTCTCCCATAAAAATTAAAATAAAACTTATTCTACTTTTATGGATTAAAATTGTGGCCAGTATCCACTCTGTGTACTAAGGCTGGTAAATACAAATTTTGAATAGCCAGTATATGGGATTTTTAAGTGAAGGTACTGTGGATTCATTTTTGGCAGTTTTAGCCCATTAACTGGCTAACTTAAAAAACTTTCAGTAAGGAAATATAACCACTATATCAGAAAACATGCCTATTTTTCTGAAGTGATGAATATTCAGCCATTGATCCAGTGATGCCCAGTCATACCTCCTGTAAAGTCACTGGCTGTGATGCATCTCTTTCTCTCTCATGGAAATGACTGACCTTTGAGGTAACTGCAACCAATATCTGGACTCAACTGTAATAGACAACCTTTTATCTTTCTCTCAGTCTCATTTCTAAGCAGTACTACCATACAGACACCACAACTTAGGAAGACAGCGGTGATAGCATTTAACTAGTTATAAACAAATAAACATATGTAAAACTAAGAATCATGAGTTAACAGATGCAATTTTAATAGTAGTAGTAGATAATTTTCCTGTATTCCAATAATTGACTTCTTTAACGTGGGATCCACTGTACTGTAATTCACAATGTCACATAATATTATGCTATCCAGTATTGATTAATAATGTAAACAATACAAATTTTGCGGTTTTATAATATTTCCTTATCCTATAAGTACATTGAACTTTATACACATAAGTTAATTTTTAAAGCATATAAAATTGGCAATTCTGACCAAAATCATCTTATAAACTCAGAGAGGAAACAAGTCCATCTTTACTACTAGTTAAATACTTAGCTTGAATACTGTTCTATTTTTTAATAATCCTATTATTGCCTTTTTAATGAACTCTATTCATAGGAGATCAGCAGGTATTTATCAAACATTTATTATGTGTCCAGCAATACTTAGTACTGTGAGGGAATATAAGTTGTTGTGTGTCTGCCCTTAAAGGTATCTTCTCTATAACAGAAGCAGTATTATTTTCACTTCTAAGCAAACTTCAGCAAAAATGTCCATTCATAAAAGATAGCCTAACTTTATTAATTTCATTATTAAAGTTTCACTGTACTGAGATATACAACTATAGAAGTAGAATAAAAAAGGACCTAGGTCTTATATAAAATTTAGGGAACATTTCAAAAGTTAATAATTTAGTATTGGTAGTAGAGAGGCATGGTATAGCATGGAAGGGAGCAAAAGATCTGGATTTTTTCCCCTAAGTTCTGTCATTTATGTATCAGCTGTGTGACCTTGAGTACATGTTAGTCTTTTTGAGTCTCAGTTGTCTCATTTGTAAGTTTAGATAAAAATGTACTTACTATGATAATTAGTTAAGAAAAATATATGGAAAAGCATTCCTTAATCTATTAACACTTCACACTTGCAGAGAACTTATCATTTATGAATGTACCTTTATATACATTTTAAATGAAAACTGCATTGCTCATAAAATTTGTTTCTTATCAAATATATATATACACACACACACAAACACACACAGAGCGCCTTCTCCCTAAAAAATCTGAAGAATTTCTACCAAAGTGCTGAATTAAAATCAGATTCAGTACTTAAAATGAAAGAAGCAGAAGTGAGATAGTTTATGAATAACAGTGATAATGTTTATCATCAAGTACCTTAAGATGATTTAAAGTAATTGAAAGATAGTTTTAGGTTTTTCTCAAAGAGGAATGAAGATGGCACTGCCCCACAGATTCTGCATACTCTTAAAGCACTAGATAATAGTCTTATAAGTCATGGAATTAACATAATTTAGCAATTACCTGTGGTACTAGAAGATAATAAAAATAAGTTGATTAGAAAGATGGGAGTCAGCTCTGGGTTGGGTAGCAATGGCTTGTTGGGTAAAGAGGGCATATTGTCATGTAGTATAGGAAAGGAGACTCAACCTAACATTTTCAACAGAAAAGATTCTGCTTTTTTCACAAGATGCTCTCTATGATAAGACTATTTCCCAAAGAACCGATTAGAATAATTGTATGGACCAGTATACTACTGCTAGAAGTTATGATCGCAACAGGTAAACATTTTAACATTTCACTTTGAGAAATGAGGACTTCACTAGTGTAAATTTGAAATTTTTTTTAAAATTCATTTTCTCATTAAATATTAAGCTAGTTGCTTTCTACATAAAGAGAAGCTAAATATCTCCAGTCATTTCCTGAAGCCTTAGAGCTTAATCTAAAGCAATCTTGAGGAGGCCAAGCGCAAGATCTTTTTGGCCTAGGCAGTGTCGCAGTAAATAAAGGAGACAAGTGAAACCCAAATAGGGGAATGATTTCTCTGGGGTCACACAGTGGATTTTAGACCTCCGATACCTTGTTACCTAAAGCACCCCCTGTTCTTTGATGCTGTACAGCCTCTGCTTGTCCTGTGGTGAATGATGTTGATATGCCTCCTTGAAGCCAGTTTAAAAGAAAAGGGAAGAATTAATATACTCACTGTATTGCTGTTGAACTCAATATAATTTTAATACTGTAGCCTTACTTAAAAACCCTTCCCTTATTTTAATTTGTTTTTCAATGAATGCCATGCCATAAGTCATATTTGCTATCCCTTGCATTAACAAATTAAAAATTAAGATCATTAAGAAGCAAATACCTATTTCCAAAGCAATTAGCTTACTGTGATTAACTGGTTTTATTCTTTTATAGTTTTTATTGTTTCCCTTCTAGCAGGTAGGGGAAAATAATACTCATTTGAAATACCTGCATTCCACCACTTAGATTTTTCTCTCTCACTCTTGGTGCCCCTTCCTATTGCCTAAGACTTTGTCTTAAGTGCAACATTAAATTTTTTTGTTAAAGCTTTTTTGAAACTGTATTCAGTGATTCTTCGAACATGTTTATCTGCTCTGCACTATTTCACTAATAAACCCTGGCTACCACGTAGCCTTTGACCTCCAAGTAGTGTACCTATGCAAAACCTGTGACATCCTGAATTCATTCATTCTTTATTTCCGAAGCAGTCCTAAATGGAACTTAATCATAAAGAGAAAACTTGCCTCTACCCTATTTTATTTTGGCCATTTCCTTTTCAAAATGCCAGCTTTTTCTCCCCAAGATTTTTCACCAAAACGATGATCATAAGTGCTGGAATATATAACATTTTGCAGGAATAAAATAACTCAGACATACTCTTACATTACTTTGGTAGATTTTGGTTGGTAAAAATTACCCACATTAAATGTAATATATAATGAGGAGTTAATTCCTTCCCTAAAAGCATTTCTTCCCTCTAAAATTCATAAGTAACCTTTTATTTTTACAGTTCATTCATATAACTTCCACATTATAGTCAGGGACCTGAGGTGTAACTTGTTAAGTGAACCCCAAGGTTATTTTATCTTGCAAAAGAAACCTAAACCAAACTAAGGGCCTTACAGTTTATGGTTAGACTGAATCAAAAGCTATAACCTCAATTTTTCCAAAAACAGCTTCTGACTTCAAAAGCAAGTCACGCAGTTGTTAGGTATGAAATAGCACTGATCAGGAAATGCATATGCATCCTTGCAGACTGTATTTTCTTCAGAAAAGACTTTTCTACTTTTAATATAAATTAAGCCATAACAGTTTCATGCTGTGGAAAGAGGGTGAAAGGTTCATTTGAAGAGATTATATAGTATGAATTTTCACATTTACTGTGAAATGTCTAACTTTACCAGTGCTTCAGCAGGTTTTTTTTTTTGAGGGGGTGGAAGGGGTGGAGGGTGGCAGTGGGGAAGGGTAGTATTGGTGTTAGGGGGTTTAAATCTGTGAAATTTGAAAAAGGGACAGTTGTTGGCTATGGTATTTACTAGTTTTGTAGTAACATTTTGCTAGCCTGACTGACTTTCCTTACTGATTTTTATGCCCATGGTCCAAGATGACTGTTATCTTTTCTTGTTTGGGGTGTCTGCAGAATAGTGTCTCGTCTATTTGTATAGGCAGTGTGTGTGTGCACACGTGTGTCCTTTTAATACAGAAGTGCTCTGTGTTACAATGGAGTGGTGTGTGGCTGGGAAGTGGGATGCTGAAGCTTTAAGAGCATTTTTTTCGATTCATAACAGTATTTCCCATCTTTTGCCTGCAGGCAGGGAAAGTGTACAGTATTTATTTTGTTTCTGTTTTACTTTAAATTTATAAGTCTTTCAGTAGCTTACATTGGTTATTATGGGGGGGGACACAAGTGACTTGTTTAAAGTTGTAATTGGTATTCTTACTTTCCAATTTCTGTATTTTAAAATATTGAAATTAAAATTGTATTACTTTTGTTTGGATTTTTTTTTAGTACTCGGTGTATTTTTTTTTGCCCATTTTGTTTGAACATATAAATGTTGAAAGTTGTATAAAATGTCTTTGAAAGAAAAAAAAATCTGAAATCTATATTCAATTCTGCCTTTCTGTGCCCATTTTCTGCTTATTGAATCATGGGGAAATTGTTTGAGAAAGAAGGAAATTATCTCCCAAAAGAGAGGAAAGAACACAGAAGGGCACTTGGCAAGATGGGGCTGATATGTGGAAATGGATACAAGTGCTTATAGATGAACACTTAAGAGCACTCACTGTCCCCAACCTAGGCAGGAAGGGGGAGGGATGCATCATCTCCTTGTACCCTAATCGGCATTTTGCTAGGTGCTCGCACATAAAGATGAATCCAGACAGTCCCTGTTTTCCAGGAATTTAGTCAATAGGAATAGAAATAGACAAAAACAGATTATTATGGTAATAGAATGAAAGAGCTGCATAAGTAGTCATTCATATTTGTGGCAGTTTGAGATTATTTTAAGAATCCCCCCCAAAAAAAGATTATACTTTTAAACTAATCTCTTCCTGTGGGTGTCATACCCTTTGATTGCATTATATTTGGTCCTTTGATTAGATTACTTGATAAGATCACTTTAGGGCTTTTGATTGGACTGTGTCAGTGAGGCGTGATTCACATGGAATCTCCACCACCTTCCTGGGTCTGATATAAATGGAGGCACAGAGAGACACAGAGAAAAAGGGAGCCATCATATTATATTGATCCTGCCATGGTGAGAGAGGACTGCAGGGAAACAGAAGCCCTCAGCTGAGCAACAGAAACTGATGGAGGAGGCCCGGAAAGAGACAAGCTCTTTGCCTGATAGCTGGCAGCTGAACTCCAGGAGCTCGGCTCCAAGAGACAGTAGATTCTAGAGGGGAAGACAGAGACCTTGGTATGTGGCTGCTGACTTGGGTGAGAAAACAACTCTGATTGGATATCTTATAGCCTTGGAACTGTAAGAATTTACCCCAAATTAATCCCCTTTATAAAGCCAACCCATTTCTGTTACTTTGCATCAACAGCCCTTGGGCAAACTAAAACAATATTCAGCAAATATATGTGTGACATCTTTGTGCCAGGTGATGGAGAAAGATGTGTGAAGAAGACAGTTTCTGATATCATGGGAACTTAAGAGACGATGCTTAACCTGGGAGTGGGAGGAGGCCAGTTGGGGCTAAGACAGGAAGGAAGAAAAGCAGAGAACCCTGCAGCATGTGTGGAGGGGGATGATGGGGCATTTTAGGCAGAGGAGCTGCTATGAGCACAGGCATAGGCAAGAGACTCATGGATAGGTGAGTGATAAGCACTTGGTATTTCCAGATCATTGAGGTGTTTGGGAGTTGTTAAAGTAACCTGTCGATGATGAGCCATTGTACGATTTTCAACAGGTCACTACTTAGATTTCTGTTTGA
>PVKH010012587.1:0-17207 GCA_004027955.1 Chaetophractus vellerosus
TATACATGTTTATGTTTATATGAATTCTTTCATAATGAAAGAAAAGCTTTTCATCCTGTATTTTGATTGTTGTTTTTTTCAAGGACTAACATGACTTTTATTGATAACTAACCATTTTAACTTTCAGTTTGAAATATGATATTCCACCTATTTTACATCGGGCCTGCTACAGCTCACTGGGGCACAGTGCTAGGGTGTACAGAGATCTGAGTTTAGATTTGAGTTTACATTTTATTTGTGCCAGTTCATTTGCAAGGAGCTATCTCCCATGGTTTTAAACCGTATTCCTACCTGAAAGAACTGCTGATGCCAAATCTCAAGGTCCAAATGACCCAAATGAAACGTCCTTAAAGGGCTTTGTGTACAGATGTGAAAGAAGACCGTGATTAAATTGAGCTGAGATTAAGATCACTTAGACACTAAGAAACAAGATGTGCAATTTTACTTGGATGTTTGTATTTCCTTAAATGTTCAATTTTATATACTTTTTAAACAAAGGAAAACTTCAACAAAAAGTTTTAAGAACTGTGTAAATTGTTCTCTGAAATGTATCCCTTTGACGGAGAATGCGCAGACATTGTGTATGGCCAGATCACACTGGGCACTAATTTAAAATGCACTTTTTGGTGTCTCATCCAGGAGGTACTGTGGTTAGGCCCAGGAATCAACATTGGAACAACCACTTCAGAGGGTTGAGAAATAGTGCCCTGGACATTCAGGGAGCAAAGTTGGGCCCATAAAATTTATGATTCTTCTATGATGTACATTCTTAATAGGTTTTATCTTCTGAAAAAGTTTTCTATGGGGGAGATAAGCAATATTCCTTAAAAGTATATATATTTGCATATAATTATAAATTTGGACATAACTCATTCCAGATGATTTTCATTTATAGGTCACATTATTTGCTAAGTTAATCTCATAAAACATTAAACATTTGCCATTTGTAATTTCCTGTGATTTGAATTGAAATATTAAATAGACACAGACATTTAATCTTCACTTCTACATATATTGGTTGGTACTCTTAATTTGTATTTTTATTATTATTTCACTCAACATTATAGAGATAATGATTGTACAATTGCATTCCTTCTCCCATCTTTCAGGTGTAAGAATTGAATTTAGAAAATTAGACAATGAATTCTGATCATATGAATGTTGAAAAGTTACAGTGAAATTAAACATCATCCACACTGAATGTTTTTAATTGTATTATCCTTTATAAAAATTATTATATAATGTGTGATTTATGGGTAAGTTAATATACCTTTATAAAAGTTTTAATTTGCATCTCTGTGACTTACTCTTGGCTTTATCTTAACAGTATTTTTTTAGGGTACATATAGGAAAAGTTAGATTATGAAGAAAAATAGTTACATAAAAAGCTCTTTTGACTCTGAAAGGAACATTTTCATTAGGAGAAAGAGTTCCCAGAACTCTGCTTTAATATTTGTAAGACTTTATACAATGGTAAGATAATTATTCACAACATTATTGTTTAACCATTGACTTCTCTTCTAAACATCCACCAGCTAGAATGAATAGGAAAAAGATGTATTTAAAATCAGGTTACACTTTTTTTTTGAATTTTGGTGGAAAATGTCCAGAGCCCTGCCCTCTAATTAATGCAATGACATGGTCTGAACTCATGAGATGAAGACTTTATAATTGAAGAATGTGTTCTGTTGGGAAATAACTTTTCTCAAAGAAATGTTTTATCAAGTAATGGCATAACCTATAAAAGAGAATAAAAAAAATTTTCGTGGATCTAGGAAGCAGACTCCTTAGTTCCCCAGAGTGGGCATTGTGCCTGTGTGTGCTTATCTGTACTGGCATTGAGAATGAAAGTGAAAGAGTAAGTAACTTATTTTAGGAAAGTTTGGTTTAAATCATGAAAAAATTTAATGAATGACCATTATACTTTCACAGCTAACGAATCCATCTTTCCTTTTCTGTCTTCTGCAGTCATCTCAACTCGAACTCCACCTCCACCCTCCCCGTTGCCATTTCCAACACAAGCTATTCTTCCTCCAGCCCCATCGAGCTACTTTTCTCATCCAACAATCAGATATCCTCCCCACCTGAATCCTCAGGATACTCTGAAGAACTATGTACCTTCTTATGACCCATCCAGCCCGCAAACCAGCCAGGTAAACATGAGAGCGAAAATAAGATTAGAGCCTAAGGGAAATGGAGCAGGTCTAACTCTAAGACATGAAGCTTAGTCAGACAGTTATGTCTGGCGGAACATCAAGCTTTTGTTTCATGGCGATTCAATAAGTTTTTTAAAAATATGGCTGAATGACAGGTAGGAAGTGTATTGCCCCAAAGGGGCACATTTATGAAGATGTTTTTGGTTTGACGTTTTTTGGGTTTTCACTGACTGAAGAGAAAGTTTATGCAGAAAGTACATTGACAAAAAAAATCTCTGAGCTGGAGTTCTCACCTTCTAAATACCTAGTTTGACTCAGAGACAAAGTGCTTATTTCAGGCAGAAGCAAAGTATGCGCTAAAATAAACACACACATCAGAACGTATAGTCGTATTTATAGACCAACCATTAGGTATTAAAATAAGCTTTAGTAATGTAAACATTTTCATTGTTTGATGACTACTTGAATAGTCTTTGCACAGACATGACTACACTTAATAATGAGTGACATTACTAGAAGCATTTTTTTTTTCTTTTGTAAACATTGTGCGCTACTTTTAGGGATTCATTGTAAGCGTAGTGATTCATGTGCATTTCGCACTCATGAGAGATGTGGTTTCTCCCAGGGTGAGGGCATTTCACAGAGATTTGGTATAAGAGTAGACAGTCTTTGTGCCAAAGCTGGGTTTATCAGTAACAGTGGTATCCAAAATCGGTGATGTAATTTTGATCTTATGGTCTGTTATTTGGCTTTGCTGCTTTTCTTCCAAGACTCCTGTCCACTCATTTATATTTTTTAATGCACTGAGTATTTTCACAAACATTGTCATTATTGCTCTTCGGTTACTAAATAGTATGTGCATAGTGATTTAGAATTTTAAAAGGAAGGTACCAAAAACTCTTTTTGGTCTTAATGTAATTGTTACAGTGAAACAGATTGGTCTTTTCTGAAAGTTTTGTTTTGAATAACACCTTGTCCAGCAAACTTTAGGTTACTTAAAAAGTTGACTTTATTTTTGGCTCCTTGACTAATATGCTAAAGAAGTATAGCATTCTTGAATTTTACACTTGAAGTTAAACTTACTATTTGTATTTTAGAAGAAAATGTTCAAATGGTGTAATGCTTTTAATGATAGTTTAAAGACAACTAAGTAAAATAGTAGGATCTTAGTATATCCACTTAAAAATAAAATTTGCTGTCAGAGCATAGATTCAAAAGTCTCAGTCCCATAGAGCATTTTGCTAGACTCAGCTGGGACCGGTGCATACAGGGTCTGATTTTAATTTGTGTAGAATTTCCATGAATAACAAAGTCTAATTAAGACATCCATTAAAAGTCCTTAACGTTAATTCAGTGTGGAAAATCTTAGAGTTCCGTTGGATTTTTTTTAAACTGATGTCTTAATTAGGCACTGTTAGGGGAAAAATTATGCAAATTAAAATCAGGCCCTTAGTGTTACCCATTTCTTTAATTATTCAGTGCTTGTTTTACGTACATTTCAATTTCTTTATAAGCTAAGAGGGCATATTAGGTGATAATCTGCCTATATTGTTCTCAGTGTTTCTTCACATTTCAAGGTAAAGATCCAGTTTCTAAGAGAAGCATCTTACTCTCATTTCGATTAAAAAAAAAAATCCTTCTTAGATTTTTGTATATTAGGAGCCATGTACTCAGTAGGTTGATCTGTTTGAAATGCTCTGTCAACTTCATCTTCGGATAAGACTTCTCTCTTTTCATAGCTATAGCATGAAAGTCCATCTATTAACACCTTTAGAGGACAGGAGCTTTAGAGTGTTTACACTTCTAGAAAACTGAGGAAAAGTAACCCTCCCATTCTTCTGACTCCGAGTTTCAGAAAAATTGTCTGCATTGGCTTGGGAATTCTTCCTTTTGTCACTTTTATTATTTTTAAATGAGAGAAATATGTCAGTTTATGTGGCTCATGATTCAATTTCAGTGGAGAAAGCTGACAGAATGGGCAAAGTATTACCCTCTTCTGTCACAGGGATTTCTTGAAGTTACTGTCTTTTTGCTTTTGTTCCACGCTCTCAGGTAGTTACTATCAAACTGTTTTGGCAGACACTGTATCCAGAGACACGTTTCCCTTTGGATGTACCATCAGTAATAACGTGAGATCTTTCCTTTTTCTTGAGTGGGATATATATAGCAGTCATCTGTAATGTTCAAGTAATCAGAAGTTGATAGTTTGCTTTAGAAACAAATTACTTTTTCCCTTTGAATAGAAACATTGATCATAGTAAGCTGCAAAATTGTTTTTGTAGGAACATTGTATCAACTTCGATTTTTAATTCCTATTCAAATACGATTAATTTGCGTTTCAAATAGGACTTTTGATAGTCACCCTTTTAGCTTCAGAAATAAAAAATATATGAGACTCATTTGTGTCTAGTGACCTGTTCCCTCCCACTGTTCTCCAGCACAGCACTGATTTTGATTGTTAAGTCGAGCAACAGGGATGCTCTGTCCTCTCCCAGCAATCTGGAGATTAATTGCATTATTGCTGCACCCATTATAGGGAGACAGTCATGCTAGTCAATGTGATATTTTAAATAAAATTAGTTTAAAGATATAATTCTCCCGTCAGTTTCCATATTGGGAAAATATGGTCAATTTTCTTGACATAATGTTAAATACTTAAAATTACACACGATGAATAGTCGGTATATTCAATAATTCCATTTTATTTATAGAATAAATACTGCATCCTCTGACCATCTCAACCAAAGACTTAGCTCATGCCTCTAAGTTACAGTGTTCAGGTATTATTAGCTGTTCATCTCTTTCTCTACAGAAACATCTACTTGTGGTCTATACGCAGGTGTTTAGATAAAATTCTGATTCATTGCCCCCTTCATCTTTAACAGTTCAAATTAGAAAGACTAAATACTTATGGAGAATGATGTCCTAGCAAATTGTTATGCACACAATGCAATGGAGAATTCCAACCAAAAAATAGTGTTTTCTGTCCAGAAAAATATATTCCAGTAATTTTTTCAAACAGTTTACCCTTAGGATTTTGCCTCTTACTACAGAAGTTATTTTTGTATCCTGGGGTTAAAACTCAGGTAATATCTTTTCTATCATTGCCCAGGGGATTCTCTCAGTTAATTACCACAAATGTCAACAATGAATGCCTTGTGGATCTCTCCATGCACAACAGTGGAAAAATAACTCAAATAATAATGTATATTTGATTGTCTTTTGTTTCATAACAATTTAGTTTGCTCTGAGAATCTTTCATTTGTAGGTTTAAGGTCAGACATAGTTCAGCATTTCATATTGTTGTATGGATCTGAAATTTTTCATGCTTAACGTCTCATTCTATCTGCTTGTGTTGGTAAATCGTCAAAAGTTAAAGGAGATCCTAGAATCTAATTGCCCGATGTGTATGCCTGAGCATGTCTGTGTGTGACAGCAAGCTGGAGTGTTGCTATGCACAAGAACGGGCCTTGAGAATGAATGATGGAAATTCTAGTTCTATGTGTTCAATCTCCTAGATATTCTGTGTCAGTGATAGATATTGTGTCAGTGATAGCGTCATTTAGGTAAAAACTGTGTTCCCCAAGCCAAAACCGACTCGTTGTAGAGAACGAAGAACAGAGAATGAGGGAGTGCTGGGTTCTAATTCTAGCTTGTTCGGTAAGGACTTCCTTCCATTTCAGCCGGGGGCTAAGCATTTAAGCCTCTACCTGAGTTTTCTGGACTACTAAATAAAAGGGTCAAGTCTTTTTGGCTCTCAGCGGTGTTGTCAAGATGAATTGACCTACCCAAAGTGCTCTGAAGAGGAAAAACATTTCTTTAATGCTACTGATTTTTATTATACTAACCATCAATTGGCCATTCTGACTCGGACCCTTGTGGCAGTGCAGAGCGCAAGGTCTACACGGCAGAGTGTGCTGAGCGGAGGTGTTGGACAAGATGACTGCCTTTTGGATTATTTCACCCGGCATTCTGTTTTTGTTTTGTAGCCTAACAGCAGTGGTCAAGTAGTAGGGAAAGTGCCTGGCCATTTCACGCCTGTCTTGGCACCCTCTCCCCATCCCAGTGCAGTGCGACCTGTGACCCTGACCATGACAGATACTAAACCCATCACTACATCCACTGAAGGTGAGGCAGCTTCACCTACAGCAACCAGTAAGTATTTCTGTAGGAAATGAGAAATGTCCATCGAAGGCGCCATTGGATATCTAATCCAAGGTGGATAACATGGCGACTTTTCCAGCTACCTGACCAGATGGAGATTTCTCATTTATGTGGAACTAGCAGGCATGTATGTGGCCTGGCTATCACATGCTCTCTCTTGTCAAATGTCAGTCAGTGCATCATATTTGAAAAGGGAGAAGCTTATTTATTTGAGAAAACAGCTATTACAAAAATCAGAAGTCATGCCTGCTCGTTCAAGGTATACATCGAAATTGCACTGGATAACATAATGCAGTGTACAAGGTTTTTATATCACCCAAAGAGAGATTAGATAATTGTTACTTATTTGAGCATTCCCATAGAAATCAAGCCCTTTCACAAGGCAGACTGAATCAGTGCCTCTGTGAGATAATTGCATGTTTACATTATTGTAGGTTATGTCATTGTTAGAAACCGTCACACAACGTTGGGTGCAGGCAAGAGCATTTCAAACCTTAGTATTAGGCACATGTAAGCCACTTGCACTTTCATTATCTACAACTTTTTTTTTTAACTTTTTTATTATTTTGCCTATCATGGTACATCATATACTATGCTTTTGAGCATGGCCATGACATTTTAAATGTCAGTGATTTAGCCAGTGAAGTAACATAGCACAAACTCTCCTGAGCCAAATGATTCCTTTGCTTCTTAGTGTAGAATATTCAGAAGTGTGTAAGGAATTAATTTTCAATTGACTTCACTCAAACTACCTGCTTCTTAGAACTGGAGCTGGTATGCACAGATTGGTAAGCAGAATGAATAGGATCCCAGTCATGAAGAATTAACATGCTCCCCACCAATTATCCAACTCTCTTAAATCCAGACCTCCTATTTTCTTTCCTGGAGGAAGAAATCTCCATGCTCTGGAAGTTACTATGTGAAATTGTAGAGGCAATTGGAGACACCGCTGCCTCATTCTTTCTCAGCCATTGGAAAGATGTTCTCTTTTTGTGGCTTCTGAAAGACTATGAAGGAACCCTACAAGAAAAATGGACAGTGCTTTGAGTATACAGTGAATTCAGCCTTCCTTTCTTAAAATTCATGAGCCCCTTTAGACTATAGACTTGTAATGCCCATTATGCTTCCCTGAATTCACAGATGGATGAGACTCAGTCAAGGAAGGCTAGAAGTTCTTTTGTCCTGAGGACTAGCTCTGTACATTATAGTCAGTAAAACAGTAAGTCCAAATTTTTAAGTGGATGTCTTTGCATCTTTGAACAAAGTCAGCATTTTAAATAAAAGCAGATAGAATACCAAGGTTAAAAAAAAACTTTAAAAAATGACTAGTATAAGACTATCATAGGACAAATGATCAAAACCCAGTTCCAGAAACTTCTGGTGCCTATTCTTATAGTAACATTAATAGATAAGATTCAAGG
Organism: Chaetophractus vellerosus; assembly: GCA_004027955.1. Classification (NCBI taxonomy): domain Eukaryota; kingdom Metazoa; phylum Chordata; class Mammalia; order Cingulata; family Chlamyphoridae; genus Chaetophractus; species Chaetophractus vellerosus. The sequence goes on from PVKH010012587.1 coordinate 7,742, forward strand.
GAAGATCAGATCTAAATGATTACAGTTGTCATATGGGTTTAACTTCAGCCTGTTAATGAATTGTTTTTATACTCATATACAGGTTGTTCAAAAAGGGATCTGATTTCACTATTAATATTACAAAATATTCAAAAGGAATAGCTTGATTATATAAAGATGGCTGCATCTTTCCATTTTCTACTCCTACATAAGAGAAATATAGTGAGTAGTCTTTCTTTTCTATAAACAAATAAATTTACAGTTCCAACTCCCTAGGCACCACTGATAATGAGAAAACGATTATTGAATTGAGAAGTCAGTAAAGTTAAAGAAAACATAGAGACCAAAGAAACCACTTTTTCATGGTGAAAAAGCAGGGACCCCATGTACACTCTGTATGGGCAATCTTCTCTCTGACTGTCCATGCTTTCTGTTGATTTCCAGAAACCTGGAGATTTAGTAGCGACATGAATGCTTTATTGAAGAGTAGAAGGTGAATTGTGAGCATCTTCAGTGTTTCTAAAAAGTTGACCAAAAAAAAAAAAAAAAAAGCCTCAATGGACCAAATTTCTGTAATCATTCAAACATGGCAGAACTAATATACTGATTTAAGAAAAAATAGCTGATTTAAAATTAATGTGTGGATTCCACATTAAACTAATAGTTTTAAACCAAACATTTTAACTTTCTTCAGAACTATAAAAGTAAAAATATGGTGAAATTTTAATTCTGCTTGTTCTGACATGGAACAATTGATTGCTTAGTGCTGGGAAGAAATAGATACATTAGTCTCTTCTTTGTGAAAAAAGAGGAAAATGTTTAGGAATAGGGAGAACTTACATGTGGAAATTTCATTCTGTACCAAAAAGTACTTGCAAGGTGAGATCTTAGCAGTGGAAGCATTCCGTTAGCATTCACCATATGTCTTTCTTACCTGATGGTCAAGTGTTTAAAAGGTGCCATTAACTCCCTTCCTGGATCAATCACAAGAAATTGATTTTCTGTGCTTCTGGAAAATAAGAAAATTTTAAAAAATGAATTTCAATCAAAGCCATTTTCACATTAAAAAGATGATGAGTTATTTCATACTATATCATGCAATAATGTAGGCTCCTGCTTCATGTTAATAATAGATTTTCTTTTCTTTTAAGTAAAACACCTTTCATCCCACATCATCAAGTGCATCTGTTAGAACCCATCATTAGAAGCTCTCACTTTTTCCTGACAGACTCTCACTATGCTTTTACATTTAGAACCTCGGGTCATCATTGGCAATTCCATTATTAGACAGCTAATTTCTGGTAAAAAGGTACATCTAGGTAAACGACCCTTCTATTTAGGTGATTCTTGGTACTTCTGCAGGACTGTAACTGGAGCATGTAAGTGTGAGACACCCATACCAATCGATGGGGTATGATTTACTGGATAGGTTTTTTTGGGGGGGCAGGGGTGGAGGGTAAGCAAGTTGACATGCAGTCAACTCCCATTTCTTTCTATCACTTGGTAGTCACTCAGGCAAAAGGGAAGAGAAATGGAGACACTTTTTTTTTTGGTTGCAAATCCCTCTTCTCTGGGTTTCTTATACATGCACAGGGTGTTCATTATGATAGTTCACAATTTTTATCTTTGTTTTTGTTCTTCCTTAATCAGCCTACACAGCCACAGGCACATCTCAAGCCAATCGATATGTGGGACTAAGCCCAAGAGACCCATCCTTCCTACATCAGCAACAGGTGGGCAAGTTTCCCCCAGGTGTAATGGTGTAGCCACGCTTTCGCATCGGTGCTTTTCTCCATGCCGCCTCTCAGATCTGGACTCAGAGCGGGGTTCACGGGGCTTCTGAGACAGAACTTGATCATTTCATTTTCCAAAATATTTTCTCACTTATCCTTTATTTCTCACCTCTCTAAGCTGGGTTTCTCCAATTGGCTCGATACCATTTCTATCTCTGTAGCATATATTGATAACACCCATGCATTATAGTTTTGAGCCAGAGTATTTTCTCAGACTTACTGGCTATTGAACACATCATAGTCTATAGCTTTCAAAGACAATAGTTGAAAACTGATTTAAAAGCCAATTAGAGTAGAAGCACTACACATTTTGTGGTTTTGAGCTATTTTGTATTTTCCTGATCTTTTACCCCTCATTTTTGTATTTTAGCCCGAGAAGATGAGTTATGAAGCCAAACTCTCAGGCAGCACATCATTCCTATTTTATTAGGTTTAAATGGGTTTACTGATTTCAGATGTGATAGAACACTTTTTTTTTGTTTTGGTTTCCTACATCATTTTTGTTTCAAGTAGCATTTTAAATTTCACATCTCATTAATGCTGTAAATTTAATGGAAATGAAGTGTTTACCCAAACTGTGAAAATATACAGCCAGGATTAATGGTGGCTTATAAACAAATTAACCACAGTCAAAAGCATGGACCATACCAATACAAAAACTCCACGATTCTAGTTACAGGATGTCAGAAATAATTCCAAAGACTTCAGAACTTAAATATATTTTAAGATGCATATATTTGCTGCTCTCAAGTTTTGATAGCAGAGCAGTTTGAAATTAATAATGTGCAAAATATTGCATAGGGAAAAATGGGCTGTAATGAATAAGAGCAGGTATTAACTAGCCTGCTCTTCATTTATGATATATGTTGTATGACTTTTTATATAGGTACTAAGGCTGTGTGGGTACTTATGCCTGCTTCTTTCATTCTAGACCTGTGTACCTAGCTATGCTTACTGCGACCTACTTTAACTATGCTTCATGTGGAATTCTTAGTCCTTCTCAGTTGCAGACCAAGGTGGCAGACTGCATATATTAAAGGTCACCACATGCAGAGTTTAGAGAAAATCATAAAGATGATAGCTTATTCAAGATACTTGACGTTTTGCCAGGTTTAAAAAAAGCAAAACAAAACAAAAGAGTGAGAGCTAACTGAAAACATCTGTACACAGTTATGAAAATACCAAATAATAATTAGTGGTTTTGCCAGCCATTGACTTTTCAACATAATTCTCTGGAATGCTGCTTTTTTTCACCTCTATAATTGCTGTAATATGAAATGTGTTATAATTACTATAATATGGTTCTATTTGACAAATGTATGGGTTCATTGTGGTTTTTTTTTTAAACATATGCAGGGTTTATAGGTTTAGAAACTTGCTCTTTTCACAATCATTGCACATATTTTCAGAAATATTTTAGTCATAGGATTTGCTTTATTCTCTATGACACGACTTAATTTCCAGTTAATTTTTAATTCATAAAAATGTACCTTCATTATTTAAACCTTTCGCCCCAAACATATTTAGAATATTATAACCAATTAGAAACCATCTTTCCTTTCCCATGCCTAATCCATGGCAGCTTTATATTTTCTTATTTCTTATCACTTGTGTTCAACATTGGAGCCGCATGTGATTATAATCACAAAACAAAAGTCCATTAATATAAAAGTTTCTTCTCCTTTCACATATTTAAAGATCAATTAAGAAAATTTAGCAAGCATCATGAAAATATAAATATTAATGCAGATAGAGTTCTGGGCAAACATTAATCAAAGAAATATATATGAGTTCCAGAACTATGAACTGTCTTTCATCAGAGACTACCACACACTATTTAAGTGGACAATCTCAAGGGAAGACCACATACACTATTAATGTTTTGTTCAGTCAAATGTGATTGATATTTATGGGATATATGACACATATTGATCCTGGGAAGGGAAAAACTATGTAAATTTCATAGCTAAAAATGTAATGTTCAGACAGATCATTTGTCCTCTATGCAGTGAAAGAGTTAGCACTACTTTTTGAATTGAAGAAGCCCAAGACACCACATTCATAATGAGCTACAGTTTTGGGGCATGCACAAAATAAAGTTCTATGAATATCATACTATACATGTATATTAATAAACTAAATCTCCAATTAAAAACCTATTATTTGTTTCTTATCAGATTTTAAAAGAATGATAGAGATGAAGTTTTATGTTTACTATTCAGGAAAGGAGGGACATAAACAGTTTAAATGACTTCAGTAGAGTAAAGGTTATTCTTTTCTGCAGCAGAAATGAGATTGATTTACTGTGTCCTTTCATTACTTTACAAAGATTTAAAATAGACCACTCTTTTAGCAGCAGGTTCTAAATGCATTTAGTTTAAAGCACTCAATGATGAATGAAAAGGAAAATCAAGGGGTACTTGAAATAAAGGCAATCAATCATTTTATATTAGCTAGGAGAAATTCAAAATTAGAAAGTCAGTGGTTTTAGTCTGGGAGCATTCTTTTAAACATTCCCCATAGCCTTTAATATACATGACCCCTTAAGAATAAATATTGTCACCAGGTACATTCTTCACTTCATTGGCGGCTGCTTTATAGAGATTTATCTTTTAGGTTATGAAAAATATCGATGTGCATTGTTGAGTGCTATTTTTTCTCTCAACAAAGAAATTTAATATAGCCTACATAAATGAAGGTTAACAATAAATTTAAAATTGCCAAATAACTTTGAATTTCCTATAAATAATCATTCCACAAAATGACATATTGAAAGCAGAACTTTCAGTTTGGTCATTTCTAACAAACAAGGGTACTAGCATTTTTCAATTGAGGTGGAAAATAATAATATATCAAAATTAACCCATTATACCACCTGTGAGAGTAATATATTCTTATTGGAAAACCTGAATACTTAAAGTATGTGCTTTTATACCTATTCACTGGTATACATGCAATCGTTATTAGTAATTATACATCATTGTGCTCCTTTTTCTAGTGGTTATTACTAATTGGTACTGGTTCTTTCTGACACTGGAATTTCACCCAGCATTGTAAACATGATACCTCATTTGAATCTAAGAAATAACAATCACATAATCATGAAGAATATTTCAAAAAGATGAATGTAAACCAATTGACAACGTGTCATTAAAATCAATCCCCCCTCCATTAAATGTCACAATATTCCTCTTATGCCAGCTCATCAGGACTTGACTTTAAATTTTTCCTTTATCTTTTAACACCGTTTTGAATGTCGTTCAAGGTCTGAAACTAGCCTGTCTTTGAAATCATTGACTTAGTTAATGCATTAACTATTGGCATGGAAAAATCTTAAAATGAGAACTTCAGTTGGAGATTCAGTCTTCTTTATCTTTTCTATCGGAAGATGGTGTGGTGGCTTAAGGAACTCCTAAGTCCTGCTTTGGCAAACTGAACTGTTAGTCCCTGCTGAGAAATGTCTGTTTATGGTTTGGAACTTTTTCAGAAGTGTGGCGGACCCCCTGCCTTATCTCATAGGAGTCTGGTAAAATCCAGGGTTTCCTTTCCTCTTTACATACTGTGCTTATTCACTATGCTAGGCAATGAAGGAAACACCTCTCTCAAGTTTTGTCTCCTTGAGAAAATGGAAACTAGCTGGCAGAGTTTTGGATGTGGCTTAGAAAATACAGAACATATTTTATAATCCAGCCTAACAATTTTAGTATAAATTGATAGATAATAAAAGAAAACTTACTTGAATTAGCACCAGCTCCTTATCTGGTAAACCTCATAAATGAATTTGCCAATTATAGGCCTTCTTTCTTTGCTATCATAGAAACTTTGATAATAAAAGAGAATCTACATTAATTTGATTATCACCATTATATTTGAGTCTAAAGTCCTAGTAAAAACAAAAATCCTTGCTGTCATTCCTGAATACAATCATATAAAAATACTTTATTGCAAATTGGAAATAAAAGTTAGCTGCTGTAAATAAGTTTGCAGCTAGAGAGCTTCTTGTTTAGAAATAAAGCTCACTATTCAAACCAAATATTGAAGTACATATTAACTTTTGATATAGATTTGAGCTTTTAGATTAAATAAATGGGAGGTTACTTGTGTCTTCCCTATATGAGACAATAAAGTGAGCTGTGGTTTATAAGATAAAAGGCATTAATTTCAAAATCACAAAATTATAATCTTCTGACTATATATGCTACCTATTATTAGAGCTAATGAATTAGAGCCTGATCAGTTCAGGTCCTTGCTTTACTTACCACAATTGCATGGAGTTTATTGGTGCTTGAGCATCAGCATGTTACATCTCTTGCATGACTATATAATGCTACTATTTCAATTTCAATTACTGGACTAGCTTATATAGAAATATTTTCAACACTTTTCTTGGTATGATTTTGAAACTAGATTTTTTAAAAGTACTTTTCATTACACTGAAAATTTCTGTTACATAAAATGGCCCTTTTAATGAAATGCTGTGTAGGATTTTTTTTTTTTTTTTAACTAAGCTGTAGTTTAAATCCCTTTATAATATTTGCCCTGGTAAATGGCAAAGCCAAAGCATGGTACATTAAAACCACTGGATAGGTAGTCTTTTATTAGAGGCAAGCAATTGAAAGGACACAAGTAGACTATCAACAAAACTTTTCAATGAAGTCAGGAAGCAGGCTATCAACGCTTGGGCTGTTCTTATTGTGTCTGTTATCATAATTGAAAGCTTGACGTAAAAGCTTATCACATGACTTCTTGGTAGGTATGTAAATGGATAAGAGGTCAGTTTTCACATATGCTAGTTGGAAAGGAAACACATTTAGAGGAAGTTGCAGTCGAAATAATGGCTATGCAAATGTTTAGCTTTTTTGGCTAGTTCTCAGATTAAAAAAAAATCCTTCCATGTTCTTTTATCATTCACTTATTAATCACTTATCTTTGTTGGTTATCAAAGGCTAATATCCAGATAAGCTATTCCAATTAATGAAAAACTGAAATGATGTTTAATGTAACTATAATTTCAATCAACAAACTCACAAGGGTAAAAATAATCTTCTTTCCTGAAAATATTAACTTTAAAAACTCTAAGCTAAAACAGAGAAGTAGAGGACATTCTGAAGATTATATGTGCAGCTATTTTAGCCTTAAATAATCTTAAATAATTGTGCACATGAAGGATAGGGTGGGAAAGGAACAATGACAGGCAAACTGGAGTAGTGGGTAGAATGAGCTCAGGAGCCAAGAGGTTTGAATTTGAGTTTTGTCATGAACAGGGCATGTCTAACCCTGGACAAATCCTAAATCTGGCTCTCTTGTATCCTTATCTTGGAAAGGAAAATCAAGAGCTTGCACTACATGATCTCCATGTTTCCTTGAAAACTTAAATATTACAAGTTAAAATAGCCTCCATTTTAAAAAAATAGGTCATTTTCTAATATCTAACTTACGATTTAAGGTCAGTACTGTTATTTAGTTCATGGACTGTGCAGACTCATTTAACGTAATTGCGTGATGCTAATTAAGTATCAGGAAGCATAGGTTTCAAGAAAATTAGAAGTAATTTTAAGGTACCAGGACAATCTTAATTATCTTTTGTTTCTGAAGTCCCACATACAACACGCAACCCCATTCTGACCATTTTGCATGTTCATCCAGTAAGATTATACATTATTCGTCAGACCCCATTTTATTTGCTCAATGGCAGGCAATTAATAGTAGTAATAAAACAAAACTCCTCTAATCTAACAGTTAAGAGTAAAGTGTGAATATTAGAGTGCTAATCTTTTTAAGTCCCTCTTCTCCCATCCCCCCAAAATCTGTTCCCTTGAAGCAGTCTGGAAAAATGAAGAAACCCAAGAGAACATAAAACATACTTTTCAAGATATTCCCCTGAGAGTTACTGTATGCTATTTTTTTTTAAAGTGAAAAGGTCAATTTGCCTGTGTTGATTATTCTGTTTACAGTTAAATGGCTTATTGGTTCAGTTGAAAGCTGATGTCTTCATGAGGGGACTGTTCGCTGAGTCTAGCAAAGACATTTTGCTTACCTTCTTTCTTTTGTTCCCAAAGCTAGTTGCAACGAATTTAAGACAAAACCCTGTTAATATCCATGGGGGCCCTTTATTTGAATAAAGAAACTCATATTCCCAAATCATAAGCATTATTCTTTATGGCTATCAAGTACTTTCATGTTTCCTGAATATTTGAGAGTGGTGTAAGAAAGGATAATGCTCCAAATCTTAGGTGGTCAAGTCTTAGGTGTTTCCCCTTATGCAGATTTTTGAGAAAAGCCAGATGGTCCCCATCCTTGTTTTTCTCAGTCTCATTTGAGTTGGGTCAGGAATAAGGTTTTGTTCCAGAGACTTTATAAATGGAACCACACCCTGTGAACATCTGCAGTGGAAACTTTACCTTCACTCATTTCTTAGTTGTTTGGACTATTTCACCCTTTCCTCTTCACCCATTGCTTTTTTGGAGGAGAATCTTATTTCCTTACTTCATCTTTTGTTTGCTTTTGGAATTCTGAGCATAGCAGTTTAATGTATTTTTGCCTTAATTTTCTAAACAGAATATAACTACATATTGGCATATTTCATAACATAAATAAAAGAATTAAAATGATTTATACGAGTGTGCATTTTTGCAGGGATATGTGTACAATCAGGTCTGTCAAAGACTCTAGATTGTAACAAAAATAAGATTTTCTTCCCACCTTCCTGTTCAAATACATAACTTTAAAGAACTGAATTTCTAAACTAATCTGCACTTGGCTTTGTTACTTTGATTACTATTGAGGAAAAGACAATTTCCTATATATATATATATTTTTTTTTAAAGATTTATTTTTTATTTTATTACATATCCTCCCCCCTTCTGCTTGCTCTTGCTGTGTGTCCATTCTTCTGTGTTTTTCTATGTCTGCTTCTTGTCTCCCCCCGTCTTTGCGGCGACGCGCCGAGTCGGCCCTCCGCGGCGTCGGCTTGCTCCGTTTGAGGGTGGCTCCATTCCGTTTTCACGGGCAGCTCCGCTCCATGTTTTGCGGGCAGTAGTCCTCCATGTTTTTTGCAGGCTGCCCCCCTTCCGGTTCGCAGGCGGCACCTCCGCTTTTCACGGGTGACTTTGCCTTGCCCACGGGGGCTCTGCCCCGCCCACGGCGGCTTGCCTTTCTCAAGGCCATCTGCCCGCTCGGAGAGGTCCCCGGGAACCGAACCCAGGGCCTCCCATGTGGTACTCCTGTGTGCTCTTATCCACTGAGCTATCTAGCCAGGCCCAATTTCCTATATTTTAAGGGAGAATATTTGGGAAAATCATTAGAGTTTTGTTGAAGTATTGAACTCAGGAAATATTTATGTAAATTGCAGGCATATACTTTTGTACCACTTAAGAGTTTTTAAATTAAATTTAAAAAAAAAAAGAATTGACAGCTCAATTATCTAACACTGACTCTCTCACAGAGCACAAACTGAGGAATCATTACCTTCCAACCTAAAATAAAGAGTCTCACCTAGGGCCCAGCTAGATAGCTCAGTGGATAAAGAGCTCGCTGGGAAACCACATGGGAGGCCCTGGGTTCGGTTCCCGGGGACCTCTCCTAGCGGGCAGACCGCCTTGAGAATGGCAAGCCGCCATGGGCGGGCTGGAGCCGCCGTGGGCAGGGCAAAAAGCTGCCACGGACAGGCAAAAGCCGCCACGGGCAGGGCAGGT
>PVKH010012588.1:0-17205 GCA_004027955.1 Chaetophractus vellerosus
TTCCCTAGCAAAACAGGATAATTGTCTGGGGCAGACCTGAGGCTGCCAGTACACGTGTGAACAGAAAGGGAGGGGGCAGGCTCTCCAGCGAGGGTCTGTTGGGGAAACAATTATCTGGCTTCCTTTGAATCAAAGATAGTCCCGCACTCCATGTGCATGCAGAGATCAAATACCCTGTGCCGTCTCTACAGATTCTCTTCCTTTCAGGAAATTATTCATTGATAAAGCTGCTGGCCCAGACGCCGTCTTCCTTACAGGAACTGCTCTTTGCTTTCTGAGAATAAGCTAACTGGGCAGGAACTGTCAGTGGTCTTAATGATGTCTTGTCCCTTTGGAGGACGGTTTCCCTTCCCCTCTGCCCAACTTGCCTCATCTCAAAGAAACAGCTTATTCTCTCTCAAAGCAATGAAGAGTCTGCAGTGCTCCACCAGACCGCTGGCATGGTTTTCCAGCTTGCTTCAGACACGCAGAAACAAGGACTTTGACTGCTGCGAGAAATGCATGCCTTCAATCTGCAGCCATTAACACCAGCCTGTGCTGCTCAGTGCTGACGCCTCAAAGAGATAGGAGAGGCAACCCCTGCCCTCCAGTGCCTCACAGTCTTTGCACAGCAGAGCCACTCCATCTCACACGCAATCAACAATTGATTGATACTAACATCTGGACCATGGGGTAGAAAGAGATCAAGAGGCCCTCTCCAGGGTTGGTGGAAAAGAATGCCACTATCAGTTAGTGTTGGCTCCCATTGACCCAGGACAGAATAGAAAATCTTCATCATGCATTTGTCCTCTTGGGTTCTGAAGGAGTTTCTAGATAAGACCTAGTCCAATCCTCTCATTTTACATGGATAGAATTTGAGGTGCAGAGTCAGCAATGCTTTGTCTACAGTCACAGAGAAAATGAGTTGAAATTGTGATGGCAAGGATTAGCCAGGGCAAGAGAAGGTCTAGATTGTGCTGCCGGAGCAAGTAAGAGGTAGAGAAGGCAAAGAGAAGTCATGCATGGATGAAAGCAATGCAGTGTTAGAGAAGCAGCGGTGAGTGAGGAAAAGAGATGAGAGCGTCAGAAAGAACAAGATTGGGACTGGCCCGACATATTGAGTCCTAGTCCAGGGGCAGATTCTTCTTTGCTCCCATTTTACTTTAGACTTTCTTAGGATTGGTAGGCCCTTTGGCAATTGTATTTAGAAAATATTAGGAAAACTCAAGAAGGAAACTGACCCTGATTCAGGCAAAAACAAGATGAAAAAAAAACCAGGCCAGGGTGTCTTTGAGTTTTTGACACTCGTTGGTCTCTCGATTGCTATTAACTGAATCCCAACAATTTCCCTATCACTGCATGTGATGGTTTAGGGCTTTTTGTGGATCTCAAGAAAGATTGGGTTCTTGGGGTTGGTCCCTTCCTGTGGATGTGGGACCCTTTGATTGGGACATTTCGGTGAGGCACGGCCCAGGGTGGGTCTTGGTCCTCTTGCTGGGTCCTTCATAAAGGGAGGAATAAAGTCTGCTAGAGACACAGAACAAAGCCACAGAGAAGCCCGGGGAGATGAGCAGAGCCACCATTATCCCTGCTGTGTGCCTGAACACCCACGGCTGCAACTTGGCAAGGCAGCATCTCTTGATGGTGCCTTGATTTGGACACTTTCACAGCCTCAGAACTGTAAGCTTTTAGCCTAATAAATTCCCATTGTAAAAGTCATCCTATTTCTGATACCTTGCATTGGCAGCCTTTAGAAACTAAGACATTGCCCAAGAGCACTCCACTTATGTGATCATCTTACTAAAGCTTTTCAATGATCTTGAGTCGTATTTGAGGATCGGGGAGAATGAGCAAGGAGTAATTGGCCTGTGTTGTACAACTAAGGAGGTAAGTTCTTCTTCAAGGCAACACCTGTTGGACTCCCCGCATGCCCTCCTGCTTCTGTTACAATTGTTTACCCCCAGCAAATGTCCTTACAGCTTAAAAATATTTTGGTTACATGCATTCTCATTTGACCAACGTAAATCTCCACTTCACAGGTGACCAAACTCAATCTTATAAATGTTAAACAACGTCACTAAATTCATATAGCCAGTAAGGACAGGGCCAAATTTCGAAACTTAGGGCATCATAACTTATGATCCCAGTGATTGCTCTCGATATGAAATTTAAAGATCAGGTACAGAAAGTACAACTTTACTGGGCTGAGCAACATTGGAATCTGAAAGCCTATTTAAAGATAACATTCTCAGAATTGCCTTGACTGTTGAGCAACTCAAAGTTCTGGATAGACAAGCTATTCCTGTAGCCTTTCTGCTCCTTTATAGTTTTCTCTGCACGTGAATCTGAAATGAACAAAGAAAAAGTATCAGACAACTCAGCATCATTATTATAAGCTTTGTTTTCTCTCCTCCATCTCCAAAAACAAAAAATCTGCACATATTTGGTAACAATGCAGTAAACGTGATCAGAGGAGCTAATTTCAGCTCAAATCTATTTCTCTCTTCTGAGAAACACACCCACACGCATACACACACACACATACAAATTAAAATAAAGAAGAGAACACCATCTTTCAACGCAAAAAGAAAACTGCTGCAACCCCAAACCACAAATTCTGGAGACATTTTGCCAGATACAATGAAATTTTAAACTAAATGTGGAAGGATGGAAGGAGCCAACACAGACATTCTCAAACTTTGGACAGAATGCAATTTTCTCTAAAAAGTTGAGCTCACAGTCATGAGAGCCATACATGGATCATTAGAACTAGAGTTGTGGATTAGATACAGGAGACAAAAAGAGAAGACAAAAACAGGAGGGAATTTTTCTATAGAGGTCTGGCTTTGCACCACATAGTGGAGCTGTCAATGGAGCTGACAGAGGAGTATCTGTACAGCACTCCTTCTCAATTTTCTCTGATCCTGTCTCCTGGCCAAGGGCAACTGATGAAGATCAAGTAAGGTGCTGAAGGGAGAGGAAGCCACAGTCAACATATCATATCATATCAACAAATCATACCACAAGGAGCTGCCAATGATGTGGTTTCATGGAATGTGTAATGGCCACTTGAATGTGAGAAACTGATGTTGAAAGATACCCCAACACAAAACACCCATGTCCTAATCCTAATTCCAGCTTCCTTTGATATGCTATTCTTAAACAAAATACTAGCCCACAAAGTACTGATCATATTTGAAGATGAGTAAATACCAGAAAGAAAATATCAGTTTTCAAAATTTTTTGAGGAAAGGAATGGAGGGAAGGTAAGAGATGGCCAAAAATCAGGTAGGGGATATATATTTAAGGAGAAATTATTCCTAGAAACAGATAAAGAGTTTGGAGAAATTAAAGGCAATTGATGTCTTTGGAAAGCACTTTAAGAAAGAGATAAAATACCTTAGAGGATAAATGGTAAGATAGTAGAAAGGAGTTGAGATGATAGAGATCAGGAAATGGATGCAAGAGAAAAATGAAATTAATATAGAGGTAAAAGGAACACTAGAGGCAACAAAAAAATAGTAGAATAAACCGACTAAAACAGAGAGAAGGACATACCCTTGGGAAAATTGCTATCCCCAAAAAGGAAAAAAAATTAACTACAGAGAAATTGCTGCATATCAGCAAGGAGATTCTGTGTGTGGATACTGAGCTTACCTGACCAAGATGGCAGACAAGTGGCCCTAGGAAGATATTCAGTGATATAATTTAAGAAACATCAAGGGTATATTGACTTGAAAGTGATGATTAAAACCACACACTGAGTCTCAGAGAAGAATATAATGACCATAACTGCTAGTGTGCCAAGCAAATTTATAGAGGCTCAGCTACCTCTCAGTTCTGGAATTTCTTTTCATTTAGCAATGGCCCAGTAAAAGAGCATGCTAGTAGCTCCTAAACTCACAGGCTTGCTACAACCCAAATCCATCCCTTCAAGTTCTCAATCTTATTTCCTTCCAAAATGCTCCCCATGTTTCCCTCTGAAATGGAGCTGGCATGATCAATCATACCATATATCAAATTGTTCTTGTTTTTCACATGATCACTAGGTGAAGAAGGGAATGGTGGTGCTCCAACATATATTACACTTTACTCCATTTCCATGTTACTTATTTCTTTTTCGAGGAATTCAGATGAGAGAAGGGTTATCTGACCAGGCATCAGGAATGAAAAAAAAATGAGATATCAAAATAAAGACTTTAGAAATAGAGAAGACAGATTTGAATGGCTGGAACGGAGAAATAAACAGAATATTGAGCTCAGGTTAAGCGACTATGGGATTTTTGGTTACATCATAAAACATACATGCTATAAACTGTGGCAATATGAAAACAATAATAGACCTAAGAAAAATCCCCGGGTGGTGAATGGAGAGTGGAAGGCAACTTACTGATCCTAAGGTCCCCATCTCTTATGGCTAAGAACCCATAAACACTGTCTAAACATTTTACCTTTAGTGACTTTTTAAACAATCAAATCAAACAATTCCTAACTTTTAATAGCTTTTTACAATCTTTTTTTTAAAATTTATTGAACCTGGGTTTTAATTACTAACATGACTTTTTAAAAAGGCACTCTACTGTAGTTGAGCAATTATTATAATTTTAGCTTTTTCTTTTTGGATATGTGACTAAAATTATTTTAAAACTCTAAAAAATAACATGTACAATAAATGGTACAGTTTTTCTAAAATTGCTTCTATCTATCTATCTATGTATCTATCTATGCATCCATTTAACTTTTATCTACATATATGTGCAAGGGGAGTGTTTAAAATTATATTATCCCACTGTTAAAAGTCATTTGTAGATGGCAGCATTTTAGTACCTTAAGTATTTTTTCTCTGTACTTTTTGTATGGTTTGACTTTTCATATTAGGAGCATGGTATATCTTTTATAAACCAACTTCCAATGAAGTTTAACTTGTCAGTTAAGTGATAAGTTATTGCATATTAAGCACCTACATCATGCCAGACACCCTGGTTGACCCTGAGGGGGAGCCCATGCTGTCCATGCCATTAAGAAGAAAGGAAGCCTGGTAGGATGAAGACTAATGATAGCGACAAAAGGCTGGCTCTCGAGGGTGGGCTGGGGACAACACTTCCTTAGGCAACAGTCCTTAAACCACAGGACTCTAGACTGAAGGACAGGAAGAATCCAAGGACACGTTCAGTGGGCATTTGAAGGCTGGGTGTAGAGAGGCAAACATGCCAAGAGAAGAACAACTTGATGCAACACAGAATCGGATGCAGTGGAAACATAGTGCAACGGGAACTCTGTGTCCATGCGAAGGGGCCACAGCAAGCAGGTGGTCTTCAGGCGAGTCGGAGAGTGGGTACCAGTGGGGCAGCTGCCATCTTGCTGGCTTTGCTGAAGGCCAATTAGCCGTCCAGCGTGCTCCCCGTGGCTCTTTCACAGCGGTACATGTTTCTGTTTGTAAAAACTCTTCCTTAAAAAATAAATACAGAAATCAGCATTTACTCCTTATTTTGTGCAAAGTTTACAACAAATATTGTTTGCAAGATAAACACAAGGAAAGAAATCTTCTCACAGAGCCAGTTTGGGAAATTAAACATTGATTGGCTCGTACCCAGAAAGGCTTGGGGGAAACCAAATCATTGGCATCTCAGACTCATTACCGGGAAGGCGGGGATTAAAGCTTTTTAGGCTTGACAGACCTAAGCCAAGCCCTTCCCCAGACATTTTTTGCCCTGGAATTATCTATCCAGAGGAGAGGGGGAAACACTCACACCACCACCAACAAAAAAACAAAGATAAAATATACACAGTTTTGTAGTCTTGTGGGTTGCCAGCCAAAATTTGCTTTATACTGAAATCACATGAAGAATGAATTGTAGCCTGATCAAGTCATCTAGGATTAGGGGACTAATGGAAGAAAAACCTTTCCACAAACAGAACCACATTCTCTGGATTTAGTGGAAAGTTTTGACTGTAATTAATTTGTAAAAGGGAAAATCTAGCAAAATATTTCAAAAACTAACAGTCCTGGTAAAGTGAGCTTGGATCTTGCAAATGGGAGACTATTATGGGCTAAATTGTGTCCTCTAAAGGGACAAGTTAAATGATCTAAGCCCTGGTCCAATGAATGTGACCTTATTTGGAAATAGGGACTTTGAAGACGTTATTGGTCTTCAGGGAGGGCCCTGATCCAATATGACCAGTGTCTTCATAAGAAGGGGAGGACTGGGCACAGACAGACAGACACACAGACAGGGGGAGAACCCCGTGTGATGGCTGAGGCAGAGATTGAAGTCCTTGGATTTCTGACAAACCACCAGAAATTAGGAAGAGGCAATGAAAGATTCTTTCCTACAAATTTCAGACTTTTAGCTTCCAGAACTGTGAAACAATAACTTCCTATTGTTTTAATCCATTCATTTTGGTAGGACAGCCCTAGGAAACTAAGACAGGGAGAGGCAAAGCATAATGACAGAGAAATATTGAAGAGAGGCTGCAGCAAATTAGCACAAACTTCAGGGTGTAAGTAAAAAAATGATCCTCCATCATTTGACTTCAACAAAATATCACCCTAATCCAATTTGCATCGGCTTGGAGAGTCTTAAAGAGCAAGTCACACCAAGAATGTTTTATTAGCCAGTGTCTTCCATTCTGAAAGCCCACGCTATTTAAGCAGCCTCAAGGATTGCCAAAGGAGAGACGGGTGCACGTGCGTGTTTGGAAGATGTCGGCAGCTCACCTGTGTTATACCCTGGATCTCCAAAGAAGCTACACCAAGGAAGCTCCAGGTCTCTCTCCAGGTTAGGTTCAACTTGCTGGGGCTTTCTTTATTTTACTGTTATCTGCTATGTTGTGGGCCAGTCCCATTCCAGTGTTTTACTTGTATTATTTTAATTAATCCTCATAACCAAATCATTTGATTTCCGTGAAGATTACCTGAGATTCCTGATGGCACCTAGAAGGGCTTTAATAAATACTCACTAAATGAATGACTGAGTTGGCCTGGCCCAGAATACCTGTTTGGAGAAGAGAAGCTATTATTGTTGTCAGATATTAGGCCAAGTTAGAGCATATTTGTCCAACAGCAGGTTTTAGTTTGACCCCCCCCCCCCCCCGCCCCAGAAAAGCTTCTACAGCTAACCTCTAAGATGCAACTTGAAATTCAAAAAAAAAAACACCTGAATTGTACTGCATGTGGAATTGTACTGCCAAGCCCGCTATGACTTTCATAAAACCACACACATTTCTACCCAGCAGCTGAAACACATGTGATACATTTTGATGGTAAAGGAAAGTGTGTGTGTGTGTGTGTATTTTTTTCTTTCTTTCTCTTCTCTTCTCCCTTCAGGGGAAAATGGGAACTGAGTGAATGATAAGGAGAAGACAAGAGGACATTTCCTGCTTTAAAAGGGTCGAAGTGTCTATTAATTTTTTGTGGTTGTTGCTTTTAACAGTCTTCTAAACTGAATTAGGAAGAGTAAAAATAATTTTGATAAATTGAAAAACCCATTGAAAATATTGAGGTTTTAATAAAATTTTGAGATTGATCTCTGGATTTCTTAGGAACATGTAATGTCTGACTTTTATGGAGACACCTTAAAAACTCAGAATTACACCCTAATCAACTATTCAAAGGACATACCTCTCAGCCAATGGAAACCACTTGCAATTTCTCCTACATTTTCCTGATCTCCTCTTTCCCTCACTATACTGCTAACTGCCCATTTTTTCCCTTCTTTCAAAGTTGTATTAACTGGAATCTTCTGGTTGCAAGTGACAGAAATTTAATTATTCCCTCAAGGAGCTAAGAAGTCCACAGGCAGGCTAGCTTCAAGCACAGCTAAATGTAGTCGCCTAAATAATATTTGTAAGAATTTAACTTTTTCTGTCTTAAGCCCTGATTTCCTCTCTACCAGTTTCTGTCTTGGTCAGACTTTCCCAAACAATGGCAAAGATGATGACAGAGAAAGACAACTTCTTTCCAGCAAAAATCCCAGGGCAAATTCTCATTCAGCCGGTTCAGAACACATACATGTCCTTAAATCTAAATGACCTGACATGTCAGGGCCCCATCCCTGAAGCTGGGACTGGGCCAGCTCCAGTTACAAATGTGGGCTGAACAGAAGGGAAAGGTGGTTGCCCTGAAAACAGGGATGGCAAAACAAAACAAAGATGCTCAAAATAAACACTGTCTCATGTTACCTCCTCCACCAAACCTCGGATGGATTCTCTGGGTGTGAACAAAATATCTACTTTTCTTGGTTGTTACTAACTGCTTTTTACCGTTGGTAACCATACTATGCAGTGTGAATACCAGGTCTTCAGTGCGTATCTTTACTTTTTGTCACAGCAACACACACAGAGAGAGAGAGAAGCACCACTACAGAGTCACACAGATTTGGACGTGAATTCTTCCTCATGTACTGGAGGACCACGGGCTTGGAAAACACTTATAAATGGAAATAATATCTACTGCAGAGTGAGAGTGTACTGGCTCATCCCGTACTGGCTCAAAGAATAAAATCCTTAAGGATTGAACTCACCCAATCATCAATTTGACTTCTCAAAGCACTTAAGACAATATGATTCTGTCAAAGAGATATTTTCACGCTAATTTTGTAGCATTTCTTTAAAAATTAAATTTGATAATGTTTGCTAGAGAAGTGACTAGAGAAATGTCAGCTAATTCCTCTGCCCTAACCTGCGACGCTGCGTCCCCAGGTTTTGAGTTAGGGAATTAGGCTCAAAAATCTGATGATTTGGTTTAGGGCTTAATGAGACTCATGTTGTAAAAAATGTTTTCAAAACACTTAAGTCGTTTAAGAAGAATTATTGTTTCTCATTTAAGCTGGTTATGAATGGAAAGGTGTGAACAAAAAGCACTGTGAAGTCCAAGACAGCTTGAGTGAGTGTTGTTTGCATTGCGAAAAACAGCTGCCAAACAAATTGGTAAAATCTAAGTGAATGACCTCCCAGGTATTGCCTTAAACATTAAAGCAGCATGCTACTCCAAGCTCTGCCTCCAGACTTCTCTGTGGGTCAATGTCAATCTTTTCTTTGCCAGTGCTGCCTTATTAGGAGACCGTCCCTTCCCTGGACCCATGTGGCACCCCAAGAATGAAAACAATTCTGAGACAGTCATCTCCTCCTTAACATGGCCTTCCCTTAAAGCCATTCTCTTCCCATTGTCAGTATGAGGGAGGGTAGGATATTGGATTGGAAATGGGAGAAGAGCTTTCGATCTGGATAACTTTGGCCACTTTATTAAATCTCCTTGAACTTCAGTTTTCTTATCTACAAAGTGGGACTGATCACTTCATCTTTGTGATATTCTTTCCCTAACTCTATAACCTCAGTCTAATTATGAGAAAACATCAGACAAACCCAAAGTAGGTACTTTTTTTTTTTTTTTTACAAAATACCTGACCAATATGCTTCTCAAGTGTCAAAGTCATAAAAGACAAGGAAAGACTGAGAAACTGCCCCAGACCAGAGGTGACTAAATACAATATGGTACCCTTGATTGATGTGAATCTTGAAACAGAAAGAGAATATTAGTAGAAAAACTGGTAAAATCTGAATAAAGTCTGCAGTTTAGTTAACAGTGTCATATCAATGTTAATTTCTTAGTTTTGAAAAATGTACCATGGTTTTGTAAGATGTAAACATTAGGGGCAGCTGGGTGAAGCACATATGGAGAGTCTGTGTACCATCTTTGCAACTTTTCTGTAAATCCAAAATCATTTCAAAACAAAAATTTTAAATGCAAATAACAGGACTGATGATAATATCTAACTCATAAGAATAGGATGAAGATCAAATAAGATAACATAAATGAAGAGCTTGGCACATAGTAGGAGCTCAATAAATGGAAATTCCCTTTCTGCTCTTCCTTACAGAAGAATATGAAGTGTGATTTTATTGTTGATTTTGCCAACCTTCACCCAGAACTGAGATAATTTGCCTTCAGTCTCAAAAGCACAAATAATTGCTGAAGTCTGTAATTTAGACAAATGGACTGCATTATGGTGGGGGCAAGGAGCAGAAGGAGTATTATTTCATCTGTCTAAATCTTTTGAGAAAACCAAGAAGGGAAAAAGAAGAAAGCCACTCAACATTACGTTCTGCCTTTGGTGCCAGCTGCTGACTGAGTTTGGCAGGCACAGCACCGGAAGACTGATCGTGGAGGTAGAAAAATCTCAGCTTCCATTCCGCCAACCTTGCCCTGCCACACATACAAAATACATTTTTCTTTCTTCAGGTAGAATTTTTCCTCAGTGGAATGAGGGAGTCTTTCAGAGCTTAGCTGGGAAGCAAACTGTAGAATGCCCATAGCTAGGATATCACCTATCCCACTAAAATGGGACGATGGGCAAATTGGTACAGAAAAGTCTATAACCTTTATATACAGCTTTAAACAACTTTATGTTACTTTAGCAATTAGACCATTTAAAAAGCAGATATTTACTAATTAAATAGGTGCCACTAAATAACAGACACCAGGCATTTTAGGAGGATTCAAGATGTTCTAAGTGATTTCCCCCAAGGTCTTTGATCATTGTACATATAGAACCCAACTGGACTCACCAGACCTAGAGGATTTGGATACATGTTAAAGTTTGAGAATCATGGAATTATAACCTAAAGTGCAAATTTCTCAATCTGTCTTTTAAACTCACTACCTGGCCCCAGGCTGTCTTCCAGATTTACCTTATGGGACATGAAACTGAAATAAATGACTTCACTTGAAATGGTTCCATTCCTGCATGTTTTTTCTTTTTTAAAAAATATTTAATGACAGTCTTCCACTGTCCAACTGACCTTGCAGGCCAGTCTCTCCCTTTGAGGGCATACTACTTCCCTTAAATCATTCAAAGACTCAATCAAAGTGCTTAGTTCTCATTCCTAATGCTAAGCAATGAGGGACTTTAAGAATCATTGGTGAAAGCATAGGGTGGCCAGGTCTGGAGTCACTTCTGGACTCAAGTATGCATTGTCGAAACCAGCTCTTTCCCACAAACCAAGGGTCTTGAGGATGTACCTAGCTTAGCTTCCCAAATGATGACTTTCCATTTGAGGTCCTTAACTGCTGGCAGATTATATGGAGGACCACTCAATCCATCAAAAACATTCCAATAATATTGAACCTGTAAAAAGGATGGATGGGAGTTTTGATTGATTTTCTTCCCAGAATGTTTATAAGGTCCTGTGCAAAATGACTCAGCTATCATCACTGCATAACAAAGAGTCCTGAGAAGTTAGGGAAATCAAAGGTCAACAGCAGCAAGTCAAGAGCCTCTGGTTTTCACCTAGGAAATCAGCCAAGACCCAACTCTTCTCCTGACATTGATTTCATTCCAGCTTCTTCCTAGCTCTTATCCCTCAGTTTTGACTCTGACTTGCAGGCTAACTCATGACTCTCAGGGTTGTCAACTGACCTTGTTTTCCCAATTCAACTCTAAAGAGAAGTCAAGAGAATTTGGATCATGTTTATTCCTTCTGGCCCCTTCAGGGATATTTCCAGTCCCAATCCAAGCCCCTCAGCCTACAAACCCTTGCACATCCTTCTTGATAGGCATCTTAACTAAGACATGCAACTACTGCTCACTTCGTCAGGGGAAGTAGAAGAGAGAAAGGTCTGAAAACTCCCTTAGCGAACATCGGCAATATGCACCTGCTTTCACAAAGAAATAGAAATAAAAAGCAAGTTAGCCACAGTCAAAGAAACTCAAAAGTTCTCTATTAGTCATCTAAGGTTGCATAAGAAATTATCCCCAAACTTAGTGTAAAATAACAGTAATTATTTCTTTTATCTCACAGTGTCTAGGGGTCAGGAATTTGGGAGTAGGTTGCCTGGCCAATTCTGGCTTAGGGTATCTTACTAGGTTTCAATGATCTGATGGTTTAATTGGGGTTGGAGGATCTGCTTCCAAACTGATTCACTCACATGGCTGGCAAGTTGGCGTTAGCTGTTGACTGGGGGCCTCAATTCCTCTCCATGTAGCTCTTTCCACAGGGGTATCATAGTTAGGGTTGCCAGACAAAAAAATACAGGCCACCAACTTAAATTTGAATTCAACAACAAATAATATTTTTATTATCATTATGTTCCAACTGTTACAATATTGCATGGGATACGCTTGTCTAAAGTTCAAATTTAACTATGAGTCCTGTATTGGTATTTGGAAAATCTGACAACTTTTGTCATTACAACATGATGGCTGGCTTCCTCCAGAGTGAGCAACCCCAAAGGCCATGGTGGAAACTGCAGCACCAATTATGAATAACCTTGAAGGTCATACAACATCACTCTGCTGTCTTGTATTTGACATATAGGCCAGCCCTGATTCATTATAGGAGGGGTCCACAGAAGACTATCAGGAGTGTGGCTCATTGGGAACTATCTTCTAGGCTGTCTACCACAACTTCAACTTGAGATTCATCTAGCATGGTGTCTCACTCAGGGACTGATGCAAAGTACTAGAAATGAGTTGGCTTTTATAATGCGAATTTTATTTGGCATAAAAGCTTACAGTTCCAATATCATGAAATGCCCAAATCACGCCACCATCAGAGATGTTTTCTTACCAAAATCGGCTACTGGTGATCTGGGGTCTTGCCTTGTATTGAAGCTAGATGGCAGCTGATCTCTGCCAAGGTCCCTGCCTTCCCCTCTGAGTTCACTGTCTCCTGGAGCCCAGTTGTGGGCCATCAGGCATAGGGCTTGTCTCTTTCTGGGCCTCTCCTCTCGGTCTCAGGTGCTCCACTTTCTTTCCAAGTTCAGCTGTGAGCTATCAGGCATATGGCCCATCTCTTCAACCTTGAGTTGCTCTGTGGGCCCAGCCTCTTGGGGGCTTTGTGCTTAAGCTTTGGCTGCTAGCAATTCCTGAGTCCTCTCTCACATGCTAGGGTCAAAAATAGTGGCTTCCTTTCTCTGTGTTTCTCCCTGAGTCTCTGTTTATATAAGACATAGCAAGAGGGCAGAGACTCAGCCTGAGTCATGCTTCTCTGATGTATTCCAATAAAAAGGAATGGATTAGTTCAAGAACATAATCTTTTTCTTGGGATTCTTCAAATTCTAACTGTCACACATGGGTCTTACATATTGAAAAAAGGAAATATTGGGGCATGGTTGGGGGGAAGATTTTTATTGAAAATTTGTCCGTAATCAAATAGAAGATTTTTGAAAGAGGATAGAAAAAGAAAAGGATCAATTGATTTGGTAATTATTCATATATAGTAAGACTAGTTTACCCAATAGTTTAATTTTACAAGAATTCAAAATAAAGCTTAAACATGTTCATTAATTCATTAAAACTTGAGTAACTATTAAATCCAATTTAAAGTTCACATTTTGTTTTAATTTTCACATATAAAATGGAGAGAACTCACAGTTTATAAATGAAGAAAGAAAAATAGCCCTCAGATAAGGAAGAATAAAAGGCATTTTTTGAAGCAGAAGAAGCCTGAGTTAGTAATTTACCAACTCTATATTTACTTTTTGACAGAAAAAAGAAGTTAGCTGCCTTTAAATTGTTTAAAACTAAAGGGAAATGGGCACAAGAGAAGGCTAGCCATCTGTCTACCTAATAAACCCCAGGGGCTCTGTCACCTTGATTTTGGGGTTTGCAAAAATAGAATTAATATTTTTTTCCAATCTTTCTAATAGGTTAGAATTGATGCTGCAATATTCCTTATTGAAGATGTTACAAAAATCACTCTTTACCTCCAGAAAAGGAGGAAGAAAAGATGCATTTAAAATGTCAGGTTTTGCCTTTATAAAATTTTCTATCTAAATGTAGATTCCTGGCAAATTGGCCCAGAAAATTTACACCCAGCATGCAAATGTGGCCAGCAAGGAGGATATCCAGCAGAGGCTGTTCTAAAGAAAAGATTCAGGTGTCCAAAACAGTGACTTGGTGCCTCGGCTCCTGGCGACCCAGGTCTGGGCGTCGGCACAACCCCACCTGGGCGCTGTGGGGGTGCCGCACCCTCCACCTGGCCATGATCATCTGCAGACCCATTGCTCAGTCCTTGAGGGACCCACAGCCTCGGGCTTTCCATCTGAAAATAAATTAGACTATCAATGAAGAAGATATTTACTAGGAAGGAGAAACATGCATTTCATTTCTCAAGTATAAACATTAAGCAACTATTGCATGATTCAGACCACCTCCACCCTCGAGTCTAGCCCGTTTCGTTCCCGTGGAACCACAAAGCAGAATAAGACTTTCAAAATGATAATCATATAAATAACTATTGGGATACGGGATGGGGAGAAGCAGGGGGAGGCAGCAGCATACTGGGACCTGGATGTTTGGTGGGCTCTGAAATAGGCAAATGAGGGTGTGTGAGGGTATTTACTCTTTGCTTTAAGGATTGTGTATGGAAATTTTTACTAATGAGTGAAGGTTGCAGCAAAGTGAATAAACTGGAAAATGCAAAAAATATTCTCCTGACTGGTTCATAATATTAAGTTTCAAATTCAAGTTGTCAAAGCTCAGGATGTGATTGACGTTCGAGATTATGCCTGGGGCCTGTGGGAAGGGTGAAAATGTGGCAAGGCTTCCATAGATACATAAGTGCAGGTGGAGGGAGTGTGTGTGTTGGGGAAACTGGTATCTTGAAAAGAATTGCCAGGTCAACACAGAGGATGTAGCCAAAGCCTATTCAGTGTTTTTCAACCTTGGATGCACGTTAGAATTATCTAAGGAACTTCCAAAACTCCTGACTCTACACCAATTAAATCGGATTAGAGGCATACCTCACTTCATTGTGTTTTACTTCATTGTGCTGAGCAGAGACTGCGTTTTTTGCAAATTGAAGGTTTGTTGCCACCCTGTACTGAGCAAATCAGAGCCATTTTTCCAAATGCATGTGCCCACTCCCTTTCTCTGTGTCACATTTTAATTAAGGCATATACATTTTTTAGATGAAATGCTACTGCACAATTAGTGGACTACAGTCTAGTATAAATATAACTTTTATACGCCCTGGGAAACCAAAAAATTTGTGTGACTCGTTTTATTGAGATATTCGCTTTATTGCAGTGGTCTGTGGTGAGACCTGAAGGTATTTTTAAAACTCCAATGTAAACTATAATCCTCACTTCGCGGCAATGCCTTAAAATGTGTTCGTCAATTGTAACGAATGTACCACACTAATGAAAGATGTCGTTAATGTGGGTAAATGTGGGAGGTGTAGGAAGTGGGGCATATGGGACTCCCCTGTATTTTTATGTAACATTTATGTAATCCAAATACCTTTTTAAAAAGATATATATATATTTTTTAAAGAAAGAAAAGAAAAAAAAAAACTCCCCAGGTGATTCCAACGTGCAGCAAAAGATGAGAAAACAACTTACCTTCCAGAATATTTTCCATGTCACATAAGCATTAGAATTACCTGGGTACTGGTTACAAAAGTCAGTTCTAAATCAGAAATTCTGGGGTGGGACCCGGAAATATTCTTTTTAACTGGAATCCTAAACAATTATGGCAAATGCTGCCCCCGGCCTCCATTTTGAGAAGCACTTCCATAGATGAGTTATAGCTGAGAAGGAGAAGGACACAAAGGGAGAGGCAACGCCAGCGCACTGAGGGCGGCGTGTGGGGAGCTGAGAACAGACAGGTTCGGGTTGAGGCGCCTGATAAGCTCTTGGTATACGGGACGCGCTGGCTGAGACGCCTACAGAGTTCAGGGCCATGTGCATGTGACTAGCTGGCTGGAGGTAAGACAGCGAGTCTCTTCCCAGACTCAAACAAGTGGGGGGAAAAGATCTCCATATAAGTCAGCACTCGGTCACATCACAAGCGTCCTATTAATCAGATCTGAGACCGGCGCGCCAAGGCGCAGTCGGTGAGCTGTGGTTAGGGTCTGGCAACTATCTTCCAATGAGAGAAGCACAGGAGCTTTAAAGAATGGACATGGAGAATTTTGTTTTGACTTCTCAGAGGAAATTTTGCTCTCCTTTAGGGTCTATGCAGTATCCTAGAGATTTGAGCCTTCAGAACAATTGCTAATTTTGAAAGGGAAAGTGTCAGTATAAACCTGTATCTCTCTCTCTCTCTCTGTCTCTCTCTCTCCTTTTCGTCTGTGTCAATCTGTTTATCTACATAAGTGTTACATCTCTTTTCTTTGAGTATAACCCAGAGCTTCTAATCTGTTTGACATGAAAAGTTTTTATACGCAGATCTCTTGGTATTTCTTGGACTAAATCCATCTCAAAAAGAGGAGCTGAGATGAACAAAGTTCTGGCCAGCTGACGCTTCCAGGGGAATTCAGGTGAGGCGACTCATTCCGCACGCTGAAATGGAGCCAGGGGAGATGGTTACACCTTGCCTTTTGCAAGAAGTAACTTGGGACAGCGAGCGAGGGGGCAGGTGATGTGGTCCAGCCGCCTCTTATCTCCGCTAGCGCCTGTGGCGTCGTGCACCGTAGCCTGACTCACGGGCCGGGCCCCACAGCTGAACCACCCACCCACCTCCCACGGCACTGGAGGCTCCTGGAAGGTGTCTTGTCCAACAACTGACTAAGCCATCCCAACTTCCCCGTATCAGATTTGAAGTGTGCCTGGGGCAAAACGGCTGCATGCACAGAAGAAAATGCCCACACATCAAAACTTTCAAAAGAGTCAAAAATAAAATAAGATATAATGATGCTTCTAGAATTTTCTCCACTGCCCCAGACAAAAATTTTTCAATCATTGAACTTTAGAGCTGAAAGTTATCATTGCTTCCAGCCCTCTTAGGTAGAGATTGGAAAAGTGAAGCCCAGATCATTGAGTAAATTTTGCCTTTAGATTACAGTGTGTTCGTAGAAGGGCTGAGGTTAGAATCTGGGTATCCTGATTACAAATCCTGTATCTGTATTAGGACACAGTCGATAGATTTGTACAGAAGGTCATTGGCTCTGTTTCAGGTGGGAACTCTAGACTTAAGCTATCTAATATGGTAGCCACAAAATACTAAGGGCTTGAAATGCAGCTAGATCAAACTAATATGGGCTGAGAGGATATAATAAACACCAGATTTCAAAGACATGGTCTGGAAGAAAAGTAAAATATATCATTAATATTTTATATTGGGGCCCGGCTAGATAGCTCAGTGGATAAAGAGCTCGCTGGGAAACCACATGGGAGGCCCTGGGTTCGGTTCCCGGGGACCTCTCCTAGCGGGCAGACCGCCTTGAGAATGGCAAGCCGCCATGGGCGGGCCGGAGCCGCCGTGGGCAGGGCAAAAAGCTGCC
>PVKH010012589.1:0-10197 GCA_004027955.1 Chaetophractus vellerosus
CTTTGTAATTTATAATTTTGGTCCTCACAAAATCTGGTTTAGTGTGACGAAGTCGTTGCTTGCGTTGCATCTGGGGTGTAGTTATAACTATTCAGGGCTTTTCTTCTCCTCCCCCTTTAGGTTGCTTGTATAGATTCCACTTTCTGAGCCTTCTTTCCCTCCTCCTCTCCGATGTTTCTCTCCCTCCCCTTCAATTTCTCCCTCCCTCCCTCTCTCTCTCCCGCCCCCCCTACTCTCTCACTCTCTCGCTCTTTTTCGCTCTCTCTCTCTTTCTCTGCCTCGCTGTTTCCAGGAGTTATTTAGTTTATGAATGGTCCCAGGGTCATCATGAAGGGGGTGGAGCTTCAGTTCCTACAATCGCTCTCTGAGCTGTCAGTGCTTTAGCCAATCCGAGAGAGAAGACTAAGCACGCTTTGCCGACGGTAGCAGCCACCGCTGCACAAGATAAAGAGGGTAAAGAGAGAAGTAAGAAAATGGGAGGAGATAGTACAAGCCAAATGCGCGCACACATTTTACAGCCCACTCTTCTTTATCCTCTTGTCAGTTGCAAGGAAGAGAAAGAGAAAGACTATATAGAAGAGACTCTACTTGATATGGCGGGGGAGAGGAGCAGTGGGAAAGGTCCACTTAAAAAAAAATCTGTGAACATTGTGAAAAAAGATGTGCAAACTCTAACAAAAATTACTTTGGCTTAAAGGCAAATGGGAGAAAGAAGTGGGATCTGGGAAAGGACCTAAATTTTTCTAGGTCTTTGCCTCCTGCAAAATGTTCTCCCTTCCCTTCCCCTCCTCGCTTGTTGTTGTCAGAGCCAGAGCGATTGTTCTATATGTGCACCAGTGGGGGTTGGGGGGTGGAGTGGATATAGGGTTAAGTGATTTCGATATGCTATTGAAAAAGATAGTCCAAGTACGTTGTTTGATAACTCTTTCACAGTTAAAATTCAGATATTTTTAATGTCATTGTTGTCATTGTGAGAACTAACTAGTTTATTAACTAGTTAGGGAGGGTATCTCTATTAAGCCGTGAGAAATAGTGCAAATTTATATAATGGTAGAATTTGGTAGGATATCCTTTTAAATTAAAATAAGCCATTAAACTTGTTTTAAACTAAATAAAATGAACGGTGACTACTGTGAACCTGAGGTGAAAGTTGTTTTTTTTTAATGTTAATGTTGCAACCTTAATTTTGAATATATTCTCAGGCAGTACAGTTTCACTTGTAAAATTATTTTATTTTCATAATTGGCTTTTGTTTTTAAAATACTACTGCAAAAAGTCTATAATCACCCGATTATTGATTACACAGATGGCTTGTTTCCCTTGGCATTTCAATGAAACGCTTTCATGTGCCTTCAGTATATGTATTATCCTGGCAAACTATACCCATTGTTGCCTTTTGGTACTTATGGGTTTATTTGTTTTTTAAGCTATAACATTGTTTTGATTTGCTTAATATTGGGTTTATGTTTGAAACTCTGGTATCTGGAATCTGAGTCCTTTTAAGACACATCAGGTAATGAGATTATTTTTTGGGGGCTATCTTTCAGGCCTGGGTTGTGCGATAGGAATAAGAATCTATGAAGCCTTTTGGGCTAAGACTTCGTTTTGCAGAGTGCGGCTTTGGAAAGATGTGGGACGCCTTGGAAAGACTTGACTTGTCATAATTCCTAAAGCCATACTAGGTTAACCCGCAATCAATTGCATGGGGAGTCAATTTTTCCCCAATTTACTTGATGTCAGACATTTCTGGGTTTTTCTTACGTGTCTGAAGCTGACCACTGGTGCCTTGTCACCTATCCACGGTCGCTGGAAAGAAATAGTTGGTCTTTTTTTTTTTTTCTTTCTTTCTTTAATCAAGTCGAATTTATTGTTTAGGATCGGTATTCAGTGGCGAGACGTTTGAAACAACAGTCGAAAGGAAGCATACTGGAAACTCTGGAACTCCGAGCTTAAGGCAACTTCTCCGGTGTCTCAGGGAATGGGAGAGTGTGGGCTTCTGCAGTCTTGCGGGAAGTAGCCTGCGTCCCGGAACGCTTCACAGCTGAAGGATGCGGAGCAGCCGCGGCGCCTTTAGAGTTCGCGCGGGTGGGAAGTGCGGACCCTGTTGGTAACCCGGCGATTCCCTGAACGCTCACAACTGCACTCTAGGATGTATTACTGAACCTGAGGGACGGTTTGCTGCAGGAAGTTGTTTGACCTGCCGGGGAGGCTCCGTAGCAGCCTTTCCCGAGGGCAGTTACTGGGCGGAGACTGATGGCGGGGCTAGAGGGTGCGGAGCTTTCCCTAGCTGACCTTCGAGATAACTGCTCTAAAGTCGCTTCTGGCTGGCGATCGGCTGAGGCTTCTGGCGTGGACAGGCCGGACCCGCGATGCTTTTGGGAGTGAGTGTTTGCAAATAGTCCTGGACTGACGTGCAGTTGCCCACCCTCAGGGCTCCTGCGCGGCGCCACAGGCCGGTGTCCGAGGGAAGGCGCCGGGCGCCCTCCGTTGTCTTCTTTGAGCCACCACTCTAGGGACGCCCCACTTCACTTCTCTGCTACAGTTTCTGTCAAGCACAACTGAGTTTCGTAGCACTCTTGTCCCGGCGTTTCTCCACTTTTACATACAGAGAGTTTCGTAGCACTCTTGTCCCGGCGTTTCTCCACTTTTACATACAGAGACTATGGGATGATAAAACGTAACAAACGTTTTTATTTAAAAACAATCCATTACCAATTTACCCTAAGGTAGATGCTCTAGTAAATAATAAATCAGTTAAACAAAGGCGACTTTAATTTATTGCTGTGGTACTAATTAGAAACATCATTCGAGCAATAAACTTAAACACTTCCAGCAAATAATGCTCCCTCTTGCTAGTTCCCTTCTCGATCTCCCGCCCCCATCACCCTCATCACCCCCACCCTGGCCGCCGTGGGTCTGTGAGTAACTTCAGCTGCGTGTTTGCGGATCTGCTCCTCCTTTGGTTGAATAATTGAAGGGGGAAACGGTATCCGAGGAGGCTGTAATTGAAGAGCCCCTGTCACCTCTGCTTTTATGTATGTTAGTATAGAAGTCCATCAGCAGCTCCTTGATGGTGTATTAAAACGAAGTGGCAGCCCCTTCTGCAGGAGATACCGTATTCTATTAAAGGAGACCAAGTGAGAGAAACTCTAGAGGGTAAAAGCCACTTGAAGTCTTCAGACCGATTGATCTGTATTCTCTTGTTATAATCCGTCTCATCATACTTGAGTTAATGAGGCAAAGGAGGGGGAGCGAAATCTGATGGTCCTTGACAAATTCATTAGGGAGGCTGCAGGACATTTTATTTGACTGTTAAACATCTTGTTTGTTTGGTTTAGGCAGTGCCTACATCAGCATGCTTCTGTCCAGAGCTATGGTGTTGGGCTGGCTACAATAGTTTCTGGAAAGGAAAGGAGGGCATTCAGGGTGTGATTTGAATTTTTTGTTTTAAATTGTGGATAGTCCATAACCTTCAGACTTTTCTAGACTTTACCTTCATCATCATTACATTAAGAACATTTTATGAGGATGTAGTTGATAGTACTGAGGTGGGCATATTTTTTTAGTTGCTATTAGCTAAAAATATGTGTATGTTTAAAACTTTAGTCTAAAAATTTCCTAATTCTTAAAAAAGAAGAATCAAATGATAGCAATTACTATACTAGGTTTTTTTTTTTTTTTTTTTTTTTTAGAAATTTAGGATTTGGAGAACCCTAGAAGTTTAGGGTTCAGAGAAGTGGTCAGATTGCAAATAGTTTCTTATTTTTATTTATGAAATAAACTTAATTGATTGGATTTCTTTTTGTAGTGAAATGTTTATGAGTACAGAATTGGTGATGAAAAAATAAAGACATGAAAATATTTCTAATTGAAGAATAATGGGCAATTAGGCCAAAATGTTAACCTTGTAATATTTTACTTGAGGATAATAATATACTACTTGGTTTTTTCTAACTTTTCTTGCAAAGAAATAAACAATCCAATTATATTTTCTTGCACGAAGGATTCTGTTGCATCTTCCCTCAGCAATTGACTTAAACTGCCTCAGCTAATGTACTTTGAGAAAGAACCCAGTCTTCCATTCATAGGAAAACAGTATGAAAGAAAAGAAACACTAATGCCCTTTGCCTGTCATTTTATACATTCCTGCTCTGCTGATGAAGCTTGAACTGCTTCAGAGAATGTATGGATTTGGAAGAAATGATTCAGTAGTTGATGTGTTTCTCAGAAGCAAAACCAAACTAATAGCTAAAGTCAGTGCTTCTGTAGATCTGATGGTTATAATCCTGTTTACATTTCCAGAGAATACAGAGCTCTTAATCTGTTTTAGTTTTTGCTGATATTTACTTAGAAATGTTTTTACTGAGTTAAACTTTTTTCTTTATCAAATCACTGAAACTTAAAAGATATTTATTATTTTATTATCTGTAGAAATAGCATACTGTATCTCAATATTCTTTACTAATGATAGTATTCAGGTTTTAGATTATGTGGTTTTGTTTCCAGGAAAACATTTTAAAAGCATTTTAAAAGATCAGATTATTGATTAAAAAAAACGCTCTAAAGAATTTATACTTTTTGGAAAACAAAGGACCACATGTATACCTGCTTATATTGTTGTCCTCTAAACACTAACTTTGAAACATCTATGCGGTTACTTAATGTTTTATTCTTATATTTTTAATCACTTGACATACTTATAATAATGTTAAATTTTTATGAAAATTCATTTTTGGTCAAAATATAAATGGGGAAATAAAACTATTACATTCTTCAAATTTAAAAACTATTTCAATAAAAATTGCAAAATGTAAATAACCCAAATACAATTTTTAGTGTTTTAGCTGATGAAGTTTTACTGAAGAAATTATAGTAAAATATCTAAGAAGATTTAATAACAATGGTCAGGATGGTATGAATCAAATTGTATTGAAAGTCAAGGTAAAACCATATTTCATTCTCTATCAAATGATCTAAGTTTGCAAAACTCAAAAAGTATCACAGAACAAAAATATTTCTAAGCTATTGATACTTATTCTGGAATCAATCTAGAACTAATAATTGAATGCTTATCTTGAATAATTCACTTGTAGTGGCTTTTAATAATTTTAAATGGTCAAGCTTACTGCTAAAACAAGATTTTCTCCCCACCCTCTCACAAAATAGCTTTAAACAAACAAACAAAAACCTTATAACCTTTTGTTTATATTACAAAGGTGTTGTTCATAGGAATAGCTTGAATTTAAGATCATGTTCTGTCGGGTAAAAGCAATAGTTTTAGCCATGCATAGTAAGCCTAACAACTGCACTGAAAAATAAAATGGTTTTATGTACTTTTGGCCTGTATTGTTCTGTGGACCTTTTAAACTTGTTTGGATTACTGCGGGTAATATATATGATTATTAATGTTTGTGCATCTATGAGGTGATTTTATTATTTAAGCATAAAAGTCTAATTTTTGTGTTATTTTAGTAAGATAAGATTGAGAGTATAATGTATTAGTTTTTTTCCAATTTGAGTAAGAATTGCATATATGAGTATTTTATTAAACTATATAAAATTTCAACTCACCAAAGTATACAGTGATAGGGTAAGGAACTTGAACTCAAGAAAATGGAAATAAGCAACTTTTAATATTACTGAATAGTAAATACCATTGTATTATTGAGCTATGATATGAAATGTTAAGAAAATCCAAGTTAATTTGCTAAGTATTTTTTAGAAGGTATTTCAGTGAACTTGCTGTATTATCATTTATGTTGGTATGTGTCTTTAGGCCTTAACAAGAAATCATTTAGATTTTTCAAATTTTAAATATACACATTTTTAAGTTGTAGCAATTGAACTTTTTAATATCCATATATAGTAAATAGTTTTTTTTGGAAAGTTAATACTAATAAATCTTTTCTTTTTTCTCTTTCTCTCTCTTTCTCTCGTCCTCCCTCTCTTTGTCTCTTCCACTTTTTCTCTCTGTGTTTTTATTTACTTAACAATTTGAACTTATTAATGTACTTTAAAGTAAATATTAAAATTTACCTCCCAACTAACTTTGGCTTTTGTGATTCACGATAATCTTCAGCAGATGAAAGGGTGTTTTTAGCAGAGCCAATTCTTAACTATTTAAGGAATGATTATATAATTTGTGGACTATAGTTTAGGTTTCTTCCACCTAGAGAACCAAATTTTACTGCTCTTTAATACCACTACCAGAAGATGTACAGGAAAATCAGGATTAGTAAATATTGAATTTGATGCTAAAGAAAATGAAAGTTAGTTTTAGGGTTTAAAGGAGGTGTGATATCTTTTGTTTATGAAGAAAATACTATTGACTCACATTGTGTAGAATATGTTTCTTGGAACTTTAGAGCCATCCCCATTCCTATTTCCACTTTTTCTTCGTGATCACTGCCAGACATTTATGAAACAGTTGACTGAGATTGGGAATGTAGATTATGCCAGTGAGGCACAATTTTTTTCTTTTGAAGTTAATTTGTTCCGCTGGAGTCTAAACCGTGATCTTGTAGTAATTCAATGAGCTCCATGTTCTAAACTACTGGTTAACTGTGTTGTACTTTGTTCAAAGTGTAAGTCTTGGCATTATGTTCTATATATCTTTCAAGGCATATGAGACATTTTGTGGACTTTTGGTTAAAATTATCAGTTAATCATATCATATGGATAGGTTTTGCTATACTTGAGGATAACTAGCCATTTATAAAAATCTGTTTATTTAAAAATATACTATTTCTGCAGCAGTCTGTATTATTATTATTAGTAGTAATTTGGCATCACTCTCTGCTAAGATTACAGGAAATTTTTATTTTGTGTTATTTTTTAATGGAATTGTTAGGAATCCAACCTTTTCCTTCATTCAAACCTTGTGAATTAGAGTAAAAGTGATGTACAGAGAGTTTCTCTGATTCCTTGCAGTAGTTAAAACAACAACAAAAAATCCTTCATTGTCTTCAATATAGGTACAGAAGACATCTATGTAGTATAATTGAAATAATAAGATGATCTGAGGACTGATGTTTCCATTAACCATCTGAAATAAAGCTAGGATACACAAATTGCTATCTTGGCCTATGGCTATTAAATCTGCCAGTCTGTTTCTTTTCTGAATTTTCCCTTTCTATCTTCCCTTACTATCTTTGGATCCTAAAGAGTCATTCTCTTAATTTCTAACTGTTTTTGTCTGTATACAAAATCGAGGTTAGTAGGTATAAATCAGCCTACATAGAGTGAAAAATATTTGATCTATGGGTATGACTGTTTCCAAGTGATTTGCTTGCTGGAATCAGACACTATCCATGCCTTTTCACTTTGGTATTAGATAGGTACTCACAAAGGACCTGAAGAGCTACCAGATGCATAGTTAATCATCATATTAGATCAGTAAATGGTTCCAACTATACTTAACTAGGTCTTCTATTCTGATAGTTATTTGTCTTATAGTAGTTTGCTGGTCAAACTTAACAAATTGTCCATTCTTTTCTGCAAATTAGTCAAAACTTTCTATAAATTGTAGCATTACAAATCTAAGTATTTAAAAAAATATATAGAGTTGTTGCTGTCATGTAACTTACCTTGATAGATAAAATAAAGAGAGTCAATATGAGAGTATCAAAAGAGCATTAGCGTAGGAAGCAAAAAGGTCTGTATTTTCCTCCAGACTCAACTGCAAACTATCTGGGTGATCTTGATCAAGTCATTATCTCTGCCCACTATTTTCCTATTGTTAAAATGAAGAGTTTAGATAAATAATCTCTTCTATTTGTTCTAGATACAGAATCCTATGGTTTTCTACCATAATGACCAAAATTGTGTTAATATCGGTATTAATTTATTTCAAATCATAAATCTTTCTGGAAAAGTTTAGACTTTTGGTGCTGCTTTAAGGTAGGTATATGAATGTTTTTAACATGTAAAAAAATCCTAGAAATGAATAAGCTTACAGATTGTTATAATCTATGTCTTAGACTTAAGGAAAAAAATATTAAATTATGGGTTGGAGCCAGTTGTGAGACACAACCAAGTAGAAGTGGAAGAAATTCTAATAGTATACTAGACTATTCTTGTATATATAGAAAAATAATATGTTTAAAGGCATAGATAAAAGATTATCAGGTGTGATTTTTTTCTAAAATGTTGAATGGTTTACCAGTGTTTCTGATATTTTCATCAAGAATGGATATTCTGTAAATATTTGTTCTTGAAGACAAAGTTCAAGTTCACAATTAACTAAAAAAAACCAGCAACATAAAAATGGTCAGTCTTCTTCTTAGAGAAATGACATTGCTGTAAGCAACTATGCTTTTACCATGTTTTTATTGTGTTAAAAGATATATCCAAGCAGGAAAATAATTCTTAAAACATGAGTCACTAAGGAAAGCAAAGTTTATATTACTTTCTCAGAGTTTTTACTTGTTTTCATCAGAATATCTGACAAGCATAAAAGTGTTAACATCTTTTATTTTACAGATGTTCTTAGTTTTCCCTCAAACTTTAAAAGATGCTGTAGCAGAGTAGCATGGTAGCAAATAATTTCAACACCTCCTCTCACTTATGTGATAACTTATTATTTGTGCTAAGCTTGTGGATATTTTTCAGGGGAGAGAAGTGAAGCAGGAAAAGTTAACATATTGAAATCTAATTGTTTGCATTTTTAAATATGGATCAATCAGTCTGTATGCTATATTATAAATTCTTTCCAAAATAGATTTTATCTTAGCATAGTTGAGCTATTTTCACTTCCATGTTGTGTTCATTGGAAGTCCCTCATTAATGTGATAGGAGTGCCAGGTGACCACTGAGAGAGTTGTTGATGGACACTGTGGGTTTGCAAAGTGCAAACCTAAAAGACTAAGAGATGAGAAATGCATTGCTATTTGTGAATTTATGTTTTATCTCACTTCACTTGAAAATTTATGAGTAGCGTGGCTTAAGGGTGCTGGAGTTGTGTGTTCCAGGGCTTGCCCCTACTGATAACACCCTTGTTGGCGTGAAAGTGCAATGCAAATTATGACAGTTACAACCTTCTGTTTTGTTTAACTTGTCAGTAGATTTCCTGGCTCAGTGCTGAGGGCAATGGTGTGTTCAGCTAGCCCATATTCACCTAAACTTAAAAGGTCAGGTTTCTACAGGCAAGCCTAGTCAAAGCCTAATTGATGAGGAGGGCAGGGAGACAGAATTTACTGTTCTGTTGGCTAGTTTCATATCGTTAGGTTGTCCTGAAAGCATCAGGCAGTCACAGCCCCTTTCATGTAAGTGCTGACCCTAGACAGGAGCTGACAATCAAAGGAGGCAGCCACAGGAACCAGTGCAAGTAGACTATTGATTTTTCAGTTAGGTCTAAGTAGTTTGTAGTATGGGTAATGGGTGACAGAGGCAGGTATGTCATTATCAATGAGCTCCAGAACAGTAGCGACAACCCTCCCTCATATTTCCTTCAGCACTGACAGTATGCATCCAGAAGCGGTCAATAAATCGCCCAACCTTTAACTGACAAGTGACTTGGAGGTTTAGGTTGAGGGGTAGAAGTTATAGAGCTAAACTTCTGTACTTGAACATGCATTAGATCTAGCAATGGGGTAAGTAATTATTTTATTGGGGCTTTAAGTTTTGATTTGGATAAGACTCTGCGACTCTGAAAATCATAATTTACTTTTAAGCTTTTGAGAATTTAAGAAGCACATTTCCTTAGTTAGTAAATAAAGGTAGAAATGAGCCAATCATTTGTAAATGTATTCTGCTAGGATAATTGTATTATGTTATTATGGTATAATTTTGCTTTTATTTTAGACTAGTTCCTTATTTAATAAAAAAATCCCTATTATGAAAGTTTAGCAGTACAAATTGCCTCTCAAGCCATTTTAAATCTTAATCTCTTCTTAAATGTTTTAACAACAGACCAATTTTTAAATAGGAAAAAAAAAACTTGAACCATTTGTAAATGTGATGTATTAGCCACTAAGTAGTTGCTATTTGACCCTCAAATTCATTTTATTTTACTTTTCACAATAAAATAGTTAGGAGTAGAGGGAACATTTAATGCTTAAAGTTTGATGAATTATGGTTTCTTCTGAATTTGAAAAGAAGTGAAGCTGATTTTTGTTTTAAAAGCATTTCTTATGGATATTATGTTTAAAGATAGATAAAATTTATGTTCTCTTAAACACAAAAGTGTAACAGGTTTTG
>PVKH010012590.1:0-17205 GCA_004027955.1 Chaetophractus vellerosus
GTCCCAGGTTTTGGCAGCCAGAGGAATCTAGAGTAGGAGTGGGGGAGGAGCAAAAGGGTAGCAACAAACAAGCGTATGAAGAGAACCACTGAGGAGCTAAACAAACCTTCTAGTTTAAAATAGAGCCGAGACTAGAGCCGAATATGACCTGCCTTCTCCTTTGTATGCAAAAAAAATCCTCCCTCTGCTTTTATTCAGCAAATGTGTATTGAAGGCTATCAGTCAGTCAGTGCGTGAGGGCTGGAGAGTAAGCAGTTAAGGAGTCACACTACATGGTCTGATGGGGCTGTGGGATTAATGGGGGAGGCAGACAATTCAATAATTACAATGCAGTTATAAGTGGCAACAGAAATATAAGAAACCTAAATGGCTTCTAAGAAATCACAGGGTATGGGTGAAGGAAGAAAATGTTTTCTCTCCTCCTTTTCCTTCAACCAAAGTCTCAAGCCTTTCTGCTCTAAAGGAGAAACCCTCCCCGACCCCAAGGAGCATTGTCACAGTCACACTGTCCTGCCTGAGGTGGGGCTGAGGTAGGAATTGTTCTTAAGCAGGGTTTTACTCCTCCATGTCCATTCCTATATAAAGGAAAAAGACACCCATTCTCTCTTCTGTTCTAGCTGGCTTTCATTCCTTCAAATGAAAACAGCAACTTAAGAAAATGCCACTGTTCTGTCTGAAAAGCCTGCCAGGGACATTTCATCCATGTGCTTCTCCTCCCATCACTAAACTGAGGAGGGCCCTAACCTGATTACACAGGTTAAGTCTGAAAGCAGACCTCAAAGTTAAAATCTTTTGTGTATTGATCTTATGTCTCCAGAACATCAAACTCAGTCAAAAACTGAATGCATCTGGTTCTCCACCGTTACTGCCCCCAGACACCTCAAACCTACCATTCTAGTGTGTACTACATTGTCTACCTGGTTCCTCAAGCCAGAACTTGTCAGTGCCTTCCTCAATCCCCCTTTCTTCTTCATCTTCCTCATCTAATCCATCACCAAGTCTTATCATTTCTACCTCCCAAATGTCTCTACTATTTATTGCTCCTTAGATCCTTACTTCCTTCAGACTGTTGTCAACCTTACTGATTTCCATTTCAACCCACTGCAAGTTTGCGCCTCATTTTCCTGTTAAAAATTCTTCAATGGCTACATCCTTCCCATAATGAGCATTTTCAAATGTGTTTTAGTGCATAGAATCTTCTTTCAAATGATATTTTATGTGGTATCTCAATTACATGACAAATTAAAAAGTAGCTTAATAAACTGTAAGACCTATAAATAAATAAATACATAAATAAATAAATAAATGCTAAAACGTGGAAATGCTTAGAGTTGAAGTTTAATAATATAAAGAGAGTGATCTCAGAGGTTCTCCCCATCAGGTTTTGCTGGGTAGCCTAAGTGCACCAGCAACGTAGAACAGAATGCAACTTGAAAAGCATCCATCTATAGAAAAAAATTATAAATTCTTTTGGGTGACATATAAGCCCTCAATTATCCATCTGTCCAGATTTATTTCCTCTACTCCTCATCTTACACTTGACGCTGCAACTACATTGAGCTCTTGCTATTTCACAAAATGTGTTGAGATGTAGCATGCCTCTGCTTTTTGACACACTGGTCCCTCTGTCTAGAACCTGACCCCCTGATAACAATTCCAAGAAACTGGCACCCTCGCCACCTGAGGCCCTGAGAGCATTATCTAGCCCTTGCCATGCTGCTGCCCTCCACCCCTAGGCACGGTAACCCTTGCCTTCTCTGTATGCTCCCGCGGAATTTCTACCCTGCCTCCTGTATAACATATTGCATTGCAACTGCTTGTCTTCACATCTGTTTCTCTAAGCTACTTGAGGTCAGTAACCGTGTTTTCATTTTTTATTTAACAATTCTTAGCAGTCTTTTGACTTATAGTGGGTTATTAATGAATATTTGTGACATGAATAAATGGATAACTTGCTCCTTTATTGTCTTTGGAATGAAATTTATTTCAGGGCTAAGTGTATTCTTAAAATATTTGATATAATAGTATTTTCCTTGTTTTTAAAACTGAAATAATAATTCAGTTATAAGTTTGTTGATAATAAACTGATTGAATGCAATAAGAGATTTATAGGAGAAAAACCTGAAATTGTCACTTTCAAACCTATTGGGACCCACATATCAGCTGTGGAATTTTCTCTAAGTGCAAGGCATTTGACAAGAGTCTGTGTTTTCCATCCCACTGAAAGTTTCTTTTCTCTACATGACTGTATTGTAAACACTGGTAGCCAAAGACATCACCCATAATCATGTTACATTCAGGTACACTGAAGTACCTGGGTGTTTCAATTCAAGAAGTGTTAAAAAAAAAAAATGGAAACATAGTAAAAGAAAAAAAGATACTCATATCCTTTTTGTTTCGTCAAATACTGAAAATCTTTAGGAAAATGAATGGTAAAGTATACCTGCAGTGGTTTCCCTTTTTAGTGACTATTGAAATCAAATTTGAATGCATATGTTGAAAACTTAATGAATATTATAGATTATGTCCTAAAAGTTTAAAATGGCCCAAGGAAACAAAAACATTATTCTTTGCTATAGCTTCAGGAGGTATTCTCTTTCCCTGGTAGTGATCAGTAAACTTTAATGAAGTAAGGGGTTGCAAGTAGTTTGGGGGCTAAAATTCTTTAGATGAAGCCATAGAGCTCCCTGG
This sequence comes from Chaetophractus vellerosus, assembly GCA_004027955.1. Classification (NCBI taxonomy): domain Eukaryota; kingdom Metazoa; phylum Chordata; class Mammalia; order Cingulata; family Chlamyphoridae; genus Chaetophractus; species Chaetophractus vellerosus. The sequence goes on from PVKH010012590.1 coordinate 2,692, forward strand.
GTATGGCTCAGTGATGTGAGTTCCAAGCCTGCTCGCTGTCTTACTGGCTGTATGAACACTTGGGCCAGTTACTCCTCTAATCTCTAATTTCTACTTCTGCAATATTTAAATGATAACCACCTCATAGTGATTCTGTGAAGGTTAATCGAGAAAGTGTATGTAAAGTGCTTAGTTAAATTCCAGGCACGGGGAAAGCATTCAATAAATGCTGCCTGTTCTTTTTACTTAGCTCCAATTTATGGAAGAAGGATCCTGTGGAAAGTTCTGATGCTTATAGCAGGGCTGCTGAGGGTAAAAGGCAAAAGGAAATGACCAAGTATGCTAAGAACAAGCAGCTTGGAGAATGTCAGACGTTGATATTATAACAAATGATGTTTAATTTCATTCGTATTCTTGATAAAATAGGCTGATGTTATTTAAAGATGTATAGGGCATATAAATGATAAGGTCAATACACCCAGGGAGTGAACACAGGACTTTACAAAATATCTGACACCTAGCCATTGTATTTACTCCTGAGTCAACAGAAAATCAAATCACATTTATATTTTCATTTAATATCGCCCCTTGGGTCAAAATATTTCATAACCTTGTGAGCTAAAGACCAAGCCTACATCATGTTTTATGATGCATAGTCATGATTCTTCATTTGACCTGGCATTTGGAAAGGTCTTCTAGTTTCTTTCTTTGTGTAATTGATGATGCCTGTATTTCTCTGAAAGAATGTTGTCATTGAAGGTATTTCATATAGAAAAATAGCCTGGCTAGTTTTAGTATACACTTCAGTTGGTTTATGTTGTGAGTTCATAAACCATATGGGAATTTAAATAACTTGAAATGAGACCTTTTGATAGAAAACCCTCCTACATGACTGTCCTTTACCGTAGAAAGATTCATCTCTGCAATCAATTCATCTAAAGCCAGCCATTGCCTAAAATCAAATACGTGTCCCTGTGGCTCTCTTCCGACTAGGTGCCTTCCCAAGATTTGTATATCTTGCCATCTCTGAAGAGAGTTGGATATTTTCAACTTTACTAACACCTACACTTTCCTTTTCTCTTTAAAATTGTAGATTACTTGGCTATGTTCATGGCCTTTTATGGAGATCAGATATGAATCTTTTATTTACTAAATCAGCAAAGATTAGAGAAATTGAGTAAATTATCTCTTTCTCTCTTGGTGTCATGATAAGACTTCTATCTGTGTGTTGCAACTTCATGGGCCACACATTCTAATAAAGCTGAGACAATAAGCTCAGCACTGTGTAATACCTAAAAGCCTGGATACAAATTATAAAGTTGAAATACACTTTAATTTTTCTCAACTGATTTTTGGCCAGCTGTTATGAGCCCAAACCATGCCAGAGATTGCAGGAAGAATGGATATGAAAAAGATATATTTTCCATCCTCAGAGTATTTACAATCTAGTAATGTAATACATCAGTATAATATTTGCTGCAAATTACTAGCTTTAACAAAAAGTAAAAATTTAAAGTCGTGTAATGAGAGGAGTTGGGGTAGGTATGTCTGTTGGGATCACAGGATTGGTTGATTCAATAGACCAGTGATGGCGTCAGCAGCCAGGTTTCCTTTATTGCTCCCTTGTGTTGTCCTTGGTTTTGGCATGATCTTCTAGTGGCTAACTATCTATGATAGTTCCAGGTATTACATTCTAAATATCAATGGCCAGAAGAAAAATATATGTACCATATAATCCTGTGGTTATCTTTTATAATACAGAGGAAACTTTCCTGAAAACATACCAGCAATCTTATTCTCCCTTTTTATGTCTTATGGCCTGGTTTGGGGAACGTTATTGATTTAAATTTATCAGCTGAGGAAGAGTTGTTTGGGACTTAAACACAATACTCAAAATAGGAACATAAGTTCAGCTTACAAATAAATATGATACACACCATCCTGTGATAAATATTATAGAAAATTAAAATGTAAAAATGGCATGGGCTTTAGAGACAGGAAAAAATAACACCCCTCCTTTGTGGTTGTGAGGTCAGGATAAAGTCAAAACATTTTGGTAACTGTTTTTATAGATTTTTTTTAATATCACCTCTAACTTTTCCATCATAACACCTTTTTTCAATTGTAGGCAATTATTTATAAGATTGTCTATTTTCTGTGGTTGCCTCCATATTGGAGCTTCTTCATAAGAACAAGTATAGTGGCCGCCTTACTCACCAATATGTCCCTCTTTGTTAAATGAGTCAAATAATGAATGGGCAACCTTGAAGAATTTGTAGAATTTTAATAGGCATGAGGGAGACATCAGGTACAGGGAGCATCATTAGCAAAGCCATAAGTCAGGAAATCTCAGACATTTGCCTGAATCATCGGGTAACTATAGTAGAAGAGTGATGAACTTGCTGGATGATAGGACAAAAAACAAATTCCATGGAATTTTTAGCACTCATTAAGGAATCCTAAATGTTTCACAGCTGGATAGTGGTATCTTAAGAGCTCTGTTTTAGGAAGAAAAAATTGGCAATGATCTTTTAGATAGATTACAAGGTCAAGAGAGCAGATGGAAGACTGTTGGACTGTACCAATATTAAATAAGAGTTGTTGAGACCCTGATTTGGGGTTAGCAGAGGAAAAAATACAATAAATGAATATATAAAACTATTACACATGAGGATTGAAAGTGTTTATTAAATTATTAGATCTAAATAGGAGAGGAATTACAGAAACGGGAAGACCTAAGAGAAATGGGACGACAGAATTATAGATATCAGAAGCAGGGATTGTGTTTTGTTTTCTTTTGTTTCAAGGAATATGGGTTACAGAGACATCATGTTGTAGTGAGAGAAGACAACAGATTATATAGGTGGATAACTTGGTTCTAGATTCCTGAATTTGCCAAATAATATATGTTTAATATTGGAAATTTTATATAATGATAAAAACAATAATTCAATTAAATGTTTTGTGAAGCAAATTAAAAATTATAAATACAATAAAGTGAATTATAAATATACATATTTTTATGAAATTTGCAGTAAATTATGAATAATTATGAAGTAAACTATAAATAATTACAAAATAAATCATAAGTAATTTATAGAAGTCTCAAAAGGAATCTAACAAGATTAAGAAAATAATGACCAAGGCCATGGCAGAGATGAGAAACTTTTAAGAAGGAAATATTGACAAACCTTACCCAACAATTGTTGCCTAATATGTTTCTTAGTCTTAATCAAATATATGTAGAACAGAAAAAAAGCTTTTGAATAGATGACAAAATATTCCAGATACATGAACAATCAGCTTAATTTTTGAAGACCTCCAAAAGAAACTTCATAAACAATGCCACTATATTAAGGTGATAAAAAGCAGTATCTGCCAAGAAATTATTCTTTGTATTGAGAATAAATCAATCATATCAACATGTAAGCCCACTTCTTTTTGGTCTGTGACTACATAGACTGCATTTGGCCTTTTTTTTTTTTTTTAACTTACTTGAAGTTCGTTATAATATCAGTCCATTATAATATCGGTTATTTCTTTACTAATTTCAGTCTCTAAATGAATTAGTCAATAAGTACTGTTTTCTAGATCTGTAATTGCTTTTGGCTGACTTCTGAACCCTCTTTAAAAATGTATAATCCTTTCTAAATCTATATAACATAGAATATGCTGCAGACCTTTGTAAAAGTATTTGAGTATCATACTTGATCTTAACATCATTTTCTAAGCTACATTACAGAAAACTAATGCTTATAGATAATATAAGAAAATTAAGTTTCCGTAATTGTGTTTGTTTGGAGGGGAGCGGTATTGAAATCCTGATTTAAGGGCTAACAGAGAAATAAAATAGCAATTATTGTATATCTAGCTATACTACCGGGGGCTTATAACATTATTAGATACTTAAGAGGACTTATAATATGAAATATAGCATTTTGGAGAGGAATGGGTTAGCAATTCACTAAAATTGGAAAATCAAGATATATACGACAAGATTGAGCAACACTGATGTGATGGTTTGAAGCTGTATGGACCCCAGAAAAGTATGTTCTTAAGGTTAATCCATTCCTGTGGTGTGGACCCGTTGTACGTAGGATCTTTAGGTGAGTAAGATGTTAAATTAAGATGTGACCCACCTCATTCAGGGTAGCTCTTAATCCTCTTCTTGCTGGAATCCTTTATAAGAAATGAAATTAAGACAGGTAAAGCCATGGAAGCAAGAAGCTGAAAGCAAAGGAATCTGGAAGAGAAGGGGGAGCCCAGAAGACGCCACCCTGGGCCCAACAATGTGACAGAGAAGACCAGGATAGACAGCTGCCCATTTTAGGGGAGATGGAATCACCTGATGATGCCTTAATTTGGACATTTTTCTCAGCCTCAAAACTGTGCCACTTGTAAACTAATAAATTCCCACTGTTAAAAACCAATCCATTTTATAATTTATGCTTTGAATAGCCTTAGCAAGCTAGAACAACTGATAAATGTATTTATTTGAGTTTCTTCTATGAAGGACTTCCCTCATAGAAGTCAATATATAAGCAGAATTTAGAGAAAGCTGACCTATTTGGCTATTAACATATAGTTTATATATAAGCAGAGCTTAGAAAAAACATTTTTAATCATAACTTCTATTTCCACAGTAGAGATATAATGCTGAATCTAGTTGCACACCATAAATAACAGTTAATATTTAGAGTAGCTTCCCACATATTATCTCACTTTACTCTTCAAAACAACTCTATAATGTAAATTATTATCACATTTTAAAAAGAGTTAATAAAGGAGTATTTCAAGGCTTAGGGAGATTTATGTTCCCAGTGTATTAAGTGATGAAATCATGATCAAACCCAGTTCTGTCTATTTAATGCAAGTATGTTCCACTGCTTTTCTTCACATCCACAATTTGTTTAATTTACATATAAGTTTTCTCTCTGAGAGACAATTGCTTGCTTTGGATTTAGACTTTGCCTTTCTGTGTACTTTTCCCTTACAAGAATGAAAATCTCTTATTATTTTTTATATGAATGAGTATTATATCCACAAATGAAAGTGGCAACAAGTAGGATAGTTCCCCAAAACACGTGTCTTTAAAAGGGTACCAGCACTAAGAATTTGGTTTTCTTTGGTAGTTAGAATTTGAAAGGGGGAGGTTAAAGATGGGATTGGATTAGTGGTATGCTGGTAAATGTTTATAAACCAGCTCTCTGGGATGGGGAAAAGGAGCCCTGATTTGCAATTTGCCTATTTTCGTGGGTAAATATTCTTACCACGGCTGATTTCAAGTTGCTAACCTGATGTCAAGGAATCTGGAATTGGGAGGAGATGAACAGTAATATACCATTACATAAAATTTCTTCCTTACACAGTAGATGCAAATAATCTCAAGAGCATAGATAACAATAAAATGTAGTTAAGTATTAGCAAGTGGTAAGTTTCAACTATTTATTACCTTTATTTTTGATATGATTTATTATTGCAGATGTATATAATTTAATTTTTAATAATGGCTGTGTTTAACAATTGGATCAGAAAATTACACAGTGTGAAATCTCCGCTGTGAACTGTTTCTAAAGCACCATTGAATGCAAATATTCTCACTGTCCTGAGTTTGTGATAACCAGGATAGGCTAAATGTTGCTACATTAGAAACCATGCATATGTCCCCAGACCTAGTTTTTCTCCCTAGGCCTGGTTTTTGGAATGCTGGTGATAAACTAAGCCTGATTTATTATGTGACCATTCTGTATGGGAAAAGATTGTAACTTTGGGTATCTTTGGTCAACCTTAAGAGATATAACAGGGGAAGGATGTGGCTCAGGTGGTTGGGTATCCATCTCCCATATGGAGGGACCTGGGTTTGATCCCCAGGAGCTCCCATTAAAGATAATAACAACAACAAAATATATAGAAGGCGCATGGACTACCAGGCCCCGTGCATGGGTGAGCTCCTAGGCCTTGTGAGCGGGTGAGCCATCAGGGAAGGCTACAACGCATTTCTCACTGATTTCATTTATCATTCAGATTTGTGATGAATGGTAGGCAGGGAAATCCTCATGATTCAAAGTTACACAGAAGGAGAATTGCTTAATCTCCAAGATGGATTAAGATAAAGATAGCAGAATCTCCTTTAAGGATCACTGTCATTTCTTCTACTACTGACTGTCTAGGATTTCTGAGTTAGCTAGCTTCTTAATTTTCCTTCAAATCAAGAAGGACAAGCATTAGGTTTAAGGATAAAGTGAACAGATATAATTTGGCCCGTAGTCATTTGGAAGGTAGCTTAGATCACTGAATGGCATTGAACAGTTGAGAATAGATTATATAATTAGCAATATAAAATACTTAATGTTTTAAGCCTAACTTCCCATTCCCTAACTACACCTCATCCTATGGGAAACTATATTATAGATTCTGACTGTATGAGTTTGCTTATTCTAATTATTTCATATCAATGAGATCACACAGTATTTGTTATTTTGTGTCTGGTTTAGTTCACTGACATAATGTCTTCAGAGTTCATCTATGTTGTTGCATGTATCAGAACTTCATTCCTTTTTATAGCTGAATAATATTCCATTGTATGTATGTACCACATTTTGTTTATCCATTCATCAGTGGATGGACACTTAGGTTGCTTCTACTTTTTGGCAATTCTGAATAATGCCACTATGAATATCATTGTGTAAATATGTTTTCAAGTCCCTGCTTTAAATTCTTTTGGATATGTACCTAGTAGTGGGATTGCTGGGTCATATGGTACTTCTATTCCTAACTTTCTGAGGAACCATCACACTGTCTTCCACGAAGCAGCACCATTTTACATTCCCACCAGCTATGAATGTGTTCCTATTTTTCCATCTCCTCTCTAACACTTGTAATTTCCTACTTTTTTTTTTTTGTAATAGCAGTCATTCTAACGGGTGTGAAATGGTCTCTTTTTTGTGGTTTTGATTTACATTTCCATGATGGCTAGTGATGTTGAGCATCTTTATATGGGCTTTATGGGCTTTTGCATATCTTCTTTGGGGGGATATCAAGTCTTTTGCCCATTTTTTAATGGAATTAACTGTCTTTTTCTCAATAAGTTGAAGAATTTCTTCATATATTATGGATATTATTCCTTAATCAACTATGTGATTTCCAAATATTTTTTCCCGTAGGTTGTTTTACTTTCACGATAAAGTCCTTTGATGCTCAAAAGTTTTAAATTTTGATTATGTATCATTTAACTGTATTTTCTTTGTAGCTTGTGTTTTTGGTGTAAAGTTTAAGAAACCATTGCTTAACACCATGTCCTGAAGATACAACCTTACGTTTTCTTCTAGGAGTTTGATAGTTCTGGCTCTTATGTTTAGGTTTTTTATCTATTTTGAGTTGGATTTTGATATGTTGTGAGATAGGGGTCCTCCTTTTTTTTTTTTTTGCAAATGGAGATCCAGTTTTTTCCCACAGCACCATTTTGAGGGGATGATTCTTTCCAAATTGAGAGGTCTTTTTCCCTTTGTCAAAATCAATTGGCCATACATGTGAGAGTTGATTTCTGAGATCTCAATTAAATTCCATTGGTCTAGATATCTGTCTTTATACCAGGATCATGCTGTTTTGATTACTGTGGCTTTGTAATAAGTGGAGTCCTCCAACCTCATTCTTTTTCTTCAAGATGGCTTTAGATATTGGGGCCTTTTATCCTTTCATATATATATATATATTTTTTAAGATTTATTTATTTTATTACATATCTCCCCTTCCCCCCCGCTGTGGCGACATGCCGAGACTGGTCACTGCGCAGGCGTGGCTTTCCCCACTTGTGGGCGGCTTCTGCTTCTATTCACGGCCGGCTTTCAGTTCACGGGTGGCTGGCTGCGCTCCATTCGCAGGCGACCTGTCCTGCCCGTGGCAGCTTTTGCCCTGTCCGTGGCAGCTTTTTGCCCTGCCCACGGCGGCTCTGGCCCGCCCATGGTGGCTTGCCATTCTCAAGGCGGTCTGCCCGCTAGGAGAGGTCCCCGGGAACCGAACCCAGGGCCTCCCATGTGGTATGCCGGCGCCCTATCCACTGGGCTATCCAGCCGGCCCTATCCTTTCATATAAATTTGATGGTTGGCTTTTCCATTGCTGAAAAAGGTTCCTATTTGGAAGGATGGAAATGTATTATAATGGATTGTGGTGATAGTAGCACAACATTGTGAATATAATTAACAGCATTTAAATATATATCTGAACGTGGTTAAAAGAGGAAATGTTAGGTTGTATATAGAATTAAAATTTGGAAAATAGTCATGAAACTGCACTACACAAACAGTGAACCCCAAGTTAAACCATAGACTATCATTAATATAGTACAATTATGAAAATGCGCTGTCATCATTTATAACAAATATTCGGCACCAATGCAAATTGCTAATAATAGGGTGGTATATGGGAATCCTGTATTTTATGCATGATTGTAATATAAACCAACAACTTCTCAGGGGCCGGCTAGACAGCTCAGTGGATAAGAGTGCCGGTATACCACATGGGAGGGCCCAGGTTCGGTTCCCGGGGACCTCTCTGAGCGGGCAGACGGCCTTGAGAAAGGCAAGCCATCGTGGGCAGGGAAAAGCCGCCGTGGGCAAGGCAAAAAGCCTCCACGGGCAGGGCGGAGCCCCCACGGGCATGGCAAAGTCCCCCGTGAAACACGGTGCTGCCGCCTGCGAAGCGCAGAAGCTGGGCAGCCCGCAAAACACGGAGCACTGCTGCCTGGAAAACATGGAGCGGAGCCACCCGTGAAAACGGAATGGAGCCACCCACGAACGGAGCGAGCCGCCTCCGCGGAGGGCCGATTTGGCGCGTCGCTGCAAAGACGGGGGGAAACAAGAAGCAGACATAGAAAAAACACAGAAGAATGGACACACAGCAAGAGCAAGCAGAAAGGCGGAGGGGGGGGGATATATAACCAAAAAAAACTTCTCTAATAAAAAAAATAAAATAAACAATGTTGCTTGATAAAGTATTTTGCACATTAAACTAGAGGAATATTAAGACATGTTTGCCAGGATATTTCCCACTGGATTTATATGGTTGTTTTCATATGAGATAAAAATTGATAGCAATAGCTTGGTTTTTTATTATATTCACTATAGGACAGTCCAGAAGAAATTATATACTATCATCTATGTTACCTCTATATAAATTTCCTCTGCATTTGCTATATTAACTCTTAATGCTATATACTACATAGAGTGGATAATTTTATTTAGAAATTCTAGGCTTACCCGTGCAAGAGAATGGGAAAGACATGAATCCCTAAAAATGTGACTCATCTAGATTTCTAAAATATTTTTATACCTGAATTATTTGAGCATTTTCTAAGTGTTCTTTGCTTTGTGCAGACTGTCTACGACTGTTTCTTTAATCTTTCAAAAACTTTTATTTTAATATTTTTAGATGCAAAAATATTCCAGAAAGTTGCTGTATAAATTTTACCCAGTTTCCCCCTAATGTTAACATCTCACATAACCATGGTATATTTAATAAAACTAAGAAATTAGCATTGGTCATTTGTGTTAACCAAATTACAGATTTTTCTGCCCGCGGGAATGACCTGATTTGGAACTCTGCAGAAAAGCTCTTTGTCTGTGGACTTTGCTGAAAGCAATAATGAGTGAAGGCTAGCAGTTGAAAGAAGGACAAGTATCACACTGCCTAAGTCTTCAACATTGCATGAAACAAGCAATCAATCAACGAAAAATTTAAAAGGGATACCTGAGAAATTAGAAAGCCATAGAGGGCTTTGAAAAACTCTAACATGTTTCTAGGGATCTGGAAGTCTGAGCAATGTACAGGGCAGTGTACATGCTCAGGAGAGATGGGACAGGGCCCCATTATCTGCTCATCCCAAAATAACCATGAGGCCCTGCACAAGCAAAAAGAGAAAGCCAAGGGAGACAGATAAACGCCTGAAATTTGAATGCATGCCACAACTAACAGACTGATCATTTGGCAAAATGTGGAAAACATACTCGCATTAGGTGTTTAAGCAAAACTTCTCACCAATCATTGGCTAACCATTAAGATATGCTGACCCAGGGCAACCCCTAGGAAGCTAGGCTTAAAACAAATTTTAAAAAATTAAAATAAAAAATATTAAAAAGAAACTGAGCAGAGATGTTTAGTGATTACAAACTACAGGCGAAGCAGACTGTATAGAATTAGACCAAGCAAGTCACTTTTATAAACAAAACCAACAACTACAACAACCACCCCAGGAATGAATCAGAATCCAGAGTTGCTAAAGTATATTATTTAATATATTCAGTTTGCAACAAAAAAATTGTGAGACATGCAAAGAATAGGAAAGTGTTGTCAATACCAAGGGGGGTAGGAAGCAGTCAGAAATTGTCACTGAAGAGTCCCAGACATTGAATTTAGTAGACAGACTTTAAATCAGCTATTATAAATATCCTCAAAGAATTAAACAAAATCATGTCTAAAGAATTAAAGGAGAATCTGACGAAAATGGCTCACCAAATAAAGAATATTAATAAAGAGAGAGAAATTATATTAAAAATAAATTGAAACATGGAGATGGAAAATACAATAAGTGAGTGAAAAAATTCACTAGATGGCCTCAACAGCATATATGGGCAGGCAAAAGGAAAGGATCTACAAACGTGGATCCTTTTAGGATAATAAGGCAATAGATACAGGATATAGGACAATAGAGGCTTTTCAGTCTGAAGAGCAGAAATAAAAAAGAATAAAGAACACTGAACAGTGCCTCAGTGTCCTGTGGGACACCAGCAATGGGACCAGCATGTGCATAATGGCAGTCCCGGGAAGAGAGTGGAGAGAAGAGGGCACAAAAAGAATATTTGAAGAAATAATGTCCAAAAATGTAGGACCATTTTTATAGCTGAACATTGATATAAAGATCAAGTTAATTAACTATTATGAGAGTCAATTTAGAGTATTCAGGGAATAAACACATTGGCAATGGTGCCTGTATTTTGTGGACTGATACTTTGCATGTCTCTCATAAATTGCATCTGTGATAACTGTCCTACACGTCCCTTTCATGTAGGTGTCTGAATAGTGTAGTTGCTAAGCTGCTGTACTTTGGAGTCCTGTAAACTTGTCATTTTCTACACTTATGTTACTATGTTCCAATGAGTACAGGGTGGAAAGGGAGATAAAAAAGGAATAGTTTACAGTGGAGAAACCTGAGAAATACGACTGCAAGCCAAGTGATCAAAGTTAGCCTCACCTGCAGTAAGTTAGATCTATAGTAAATGCCTGTGGAGCAATGTGATGAGGCTGGCATTTTATGTCTATGGTCATCCCCCCCAGAACATATTACCTCAGTCTAACCAGGGGAAAAACCCAGTTGAGAGGCAAAATGCCGGACCAGTAATCCTCAAAACTCTCATGATCATGAAAAACAAGAAAAGTCTGAAAACTGGAACAACCAAGAGAGCTTAAGAAGAGATGACGACTAAAGCTAATGTAGTATCTTAAAGAGGATCCTGGAACAGAAAAGGACATTAAGGAAAAACTGAGGAAATCTGATAGAATTCTGGACTTTAGTTAACAATAAGGTATCAATATTGATTCATTCATTGTGACAAATGACACATATTCATGTAAAATGCTAATATAGGGGAAATTGGGTATGGATACATGAGAGCTCTGTACTATTTTCAAAGTAATTAGTCTAAAATTGTTATCAAATGGAGAGGAGGTTATTTAAAAGCTTATAACTATATGCAATGATATGTCTCATTTAGTCAAAGCCAGACACAAGAGTGCATGTAGAATATTATTCCATTTATACAAGGATAGGTGATGCTAATAGAATAATACATTTTGTCCTTTTCTAGTTTTCATGCAAAGAAGATATTGAGTAGGGGTAGGAATATAATGTTACAGACAGGGATTCTAAGACTAAGAAATAAGAAATAACATGTTATATTCTTAGAAAGTGGGAGTTAGGTATAGCTGTGGTTTCACTTGAGAGAGGAAAGTGACTGAAAGTGGCTCTAGGGGTCTTTTGGGGTGCTAGAAAAGTTCTGATTTTTGTCTGAATGTTAACCACATGGGTGTGTTCACCTTGGAAAAAAACATTGAGGTGTACTTGGGAATAGTATGCTTGTCTATATGAATTTTATACTTCAATAAAAAGGTAATGGGGTTATTTGTTTTTTTCAGTGGCATTTGGATTTTATAGATTTTGAGAGAGTTTTTGAGCATTGAATTAAAAACTGAAATTCATTTTATGAGAAATGTTTCAAAAGGAAAAAAGGTGATAAACATTACAGTGTCGGCCCATAAATGTAATAGATGTTATGTAGTGAAATTCCAGTTTAACTCTAGGATGGTTAGGTGTCCTTCCGGTACTCCTACAGGGCTCTTACAAACTTTTATTGTTAGACTTAATATCATTATATTGTCACTATAATTTTATATGCCTGTCTTCTTCAATACAATCAGATCTTTGAGAGTAGAGATCATACCTTGTTCATCTTTTTTTATCTCCAGTATTTAGCATATATTCTGGCAGATAGTATGTAGTCAAAAATTATGATTGTGATCCATGAGATAAAGAATGATACATGCAAACATCAGTAAATATATACTGAGAGTCACTTACTTCTCTTTTGAGAAGTATTTTTATAGTACATTGTTGATAATCCTCCTCCATTCCTTTCTTTTTCTTTTTAATAGTATTTTCCATTTATTTTCTTTTATTCTACTTTTTGCAGTTAACTTCCAACCCTTTAACTGGAGTTTTAAATATGGTTATAAAAGTTTAAATATGGGCCCCATTCTTATTTCTATTACGTATTTTCTTAGAATCATATTTTTTAAATGCATACAATGTATTCTCTGACTCTCTTAAGATATCCATAATAATATTTGAGATTTATATTTTCTCTGCACTGTTTCTTCTAAATTTCTCCTTCCTGTTGTTCCTTTCCTGGACCCAAGTAGGTGGATTAGTTTAAGAAGATTTTCTTTTGCTCTAAGATACTTTTCTGCATTTATTATTTTGCCCAAAGTAACACATCTCTTCAGTCAAGTTCAACAAACATTTTTTTGGGGGCAACTGTTATGTGTCAAAAAAAATGTTATGTAGGAAAAATAGAATAATACATTTGTCCTTTTCTAGTTTTCATGCAAAGAAGATATTGAGTAGGGGTAGGAATATAATGTTACAGACAGGGATTCTAAGACTAAGAAATAAGAAATAACATGTTATATTCCTAGAAAGTGGGAGTTAGGTATAGCTGTAAAGCAGAGTGCAGTTGTAGAAGTGAAAACAGATGAAGCTAGAAAGATAGCCAGGGTCCAAATTATGAAGGATGTTTTTAATTCATTAGGATTACGTTCAACTCTGAGTGACCAATAATCTTAAGAGCAGGTGTTCAAAGGAGGGGAAGTGTATTTTTTTCATCATATAAAGTAGGTAATCCAGGGCATCTTCCGTCTTGTGGTCCAAGTCGGTTGCTCCACCACCATGTCTGCCTCTCAGGCAGCAGAAAGACCAAGGGGAAGAAGGTGGGGAAAACTCTTCCTTCTGGAGACTTCCTGGAACTTTTGCACACATCACTTACATTCCATTGGCTAGGTCTACATTATATGTCATACCTACTGGCTACACCAGTGCCAAATAGAAGACAAACAAATCCAGACTGCAATAATCCAGTCACAAAGATTATTGTAAAGGGGGAAAGGGACTATTGCAATAGGAGGGAGTTACTGCAATAGGGAGAACACCTTTATCCTAAGGTTGACAAGCATCTCAAGAGTGAGGCAAAATGGTTTTTCCTTTTCTAGAGAAGAAAGAACTGGGCATAGGCAAGTGGGATGAAGGGTTGTTGTGATCATATATTAAATCTGATAATGGTTTTTGCTGAAGCAGCCTATTTTCTGGAGGCACCCTTAAAATTCAAGGGTCTGGAGGAAGGAGAGAAACTTAACAAATGTTTGATAACAAGCATTTTGCTCCGATTGATCAGTAGGGACAAGCAGTTCAGCTAATCATTTATGAATCAATGATTGGAAAAGTGGAGGCTCTATGACAGAGGTAAACAAACTCATTGTGAAATTTAAGTAATCTAAAAAGATATACCAAAAGTGTGTTTTAAAAAATATATTCCCAAATCCCAAAATATCATCAGCCTTACTCTCTCAGCAGGCATGAATTATCTTTCCCAAAAATCTTCACCCACACACCACCACCACTATTTCCAAAGGATTTCCAATATAAAGTCTTTAACTTATAGAATTTAACCATACATGCAAGCTCAGCATAACAAGGGAGCTTAGGATAAGGGGGTATTTAAATAGTGCAGACTGGGGCCGGCTGTAGCCCAGTGGATAGGGAGCTGGTTCACCACATGGGAGATGCCGGGTTTGGTTCCCCGGGGCCTCTCCGAGCGGGCAGACCACCTTGAGAGGGCAAGCCACTGTGGGCAGGGCAGAGCCGCCGTGGGCAGAGCAAAGAGCTGCCATGGGCAGGGCAAAGCCGCCACGGGCAGGGCAAGTCACCATGGG